>ML780873.1:130174-231068 GCA_009831015.1 Picea engelmannii | reverse complement strand
AAAATAAATATAAAAATATTTTATGTTACTCTATACATTATGTCATTATGTTAGATGAGGAACCAGATCATTAGAGGGACAAATACCATTGGTAGAAGTAGGAATATGGCCCACAAGGTTAAATCCCTTTGTTTATCTTTGTTAGGAGAGAGGAGGAGCAACGTTAGCCTCCTCAAACACATGTTATATACTTTTTTAAAATATATTAGTAGGATAGTCAAGCACAAACAATGATCCGTGTGTATTGTTAGAGTCCTAGTTTCTTGGTGGCATGCCACAAACAATGTTGTTTGTACTCTATTTTGTAACATATTAATATTAATACTATCTAGCTTACAAAAAAAATGTGGAAGACAAGAGGCTTCCTAAGATTGCTTCAAACTCTAGTCAAAACCACTTACAACTCAAGTGGGGTTGACATAAAGATGTCAAGTCTTGGTTAAACCAAAGTAGATCCATCTTCAATTCGAATCTATCATGTATCTAAAAAAAGTTTTCACCTCAAGAGACTTGATCCCTCTCTTAAGAGTTAAGATAAACAGATCTATACTAGTTCTCTCTATATATAACATTTTAATGATATGTTCCTCAATATAAAGACAATATGTAAATCTTATATTACTCAACATGAAGTTAATACTTAATATATATATATATATATATATAAAAAAATATTTTACTCAAAATAAATATAAAAATATTTTATGTTACTCTATACAATAATAATGATACTAAAAATATTAAAACAATAAAATTACATCATCATTATTTTTTCAATTTAAAAATAAAATTAATATAATACAAAATAAAATGAATATAATACAATACAAAATAAAATTAATAACCAGTTTTACTTACCCTACCTAGTTACCTTGGAGTTGGCAACCCTCCTACCGACATTTTCTGCTATGGGCGTAAACATTTGTGTCTCTTCTAGGCGTGCACATTTCTCCACCTCCCGCTTCATTTCTATTTCATCATGAATGACATCACATCTGTTTTCAAATTCGTTAATTGCACGTTATTTGTGGTGCACAATCAATGTGGTGAAAAAAAAAATGATGAGAATTTGGAAATAGGAAAGGGTCAATCATTTTTCAACATTTGTAGGTGGAAAATAATAAAAAGAATAACATTTAATATTCAATTTGAAATTTGAAATGTAACATTCAATGTTGTGATGGGTGATGTGGGTGGAGAATAATAAAAAGAATAACATTTAATATTCATTTTGAAATGTAACATTCAATGTTGTGGTGGGTGATGTATAAACTATTGTATCTGAATTACCTTTTTAAATTTTATGAGTTATACATTACACATCACAACATTTAATATTAAGTAACAATATATATATATATATATATAAATAAGAATTAATAAATCTTGCATTTTTTGGAAATGAAAATACATTAAATTTGCCTCATTCAATTTAATTTAGTGAAAAAAAATACAATGAATAATAAAATTTAGATTTAACACCACAAGTGAAAAAAAAAACATATTAATTAATAATAAAATTTAAAACCAATTTTAATTACATCCATTGTAAGTGAAAAAAACATATTAATTAATAATAAAATTTAAAACCAATTTTAATTACATCCATTGTTTGATCTTGACAACTGTATATACATCATATGTACATATACATATGATGACAACTGTGATATATACATCATCATATATACACTAACATATATACATCTAAATAACTTAATAATGTATATACCACTTTTTACAACATTGAATATTGCTTAGCAGACTGCTTATTGATCCCCTCCCACTTCATCTCTATTTCATCATTCATGACATCGCATCCTTCTTTTTCAAGTTCATTGCACGTTACTTATTCATTCTAATTTCTCCTTCTCCTCCTTTGTGCATGAAAAGTGATAAAAAAAATGCATGCGAGGTCTCCTTTTGTCACACCAATACCTGTCACAACTTCATGTTTGGTGAGTTGAACTTTGTCATGTGGGTTGGTTGGAACACGCGCGTGGACTAATTCCAAATTGTAATCGCCGAAATCAACTCGTGCTTTGAAAGGGTCGATTCAATGGATGAATGTGCAAAGTCGTCGTAGGCCCTACTGTCATATGTACCGCTCTGTGCAGAGCCAAATTCATACTGCAGTAAATAGATTTTTTAAAAATAAATCTGGTAAGAATTTTGTAAAATTTGTAAAGATTCCAGCAGCTATTTAAGATTCGTTTAAATTATTCATTGTTGTCGTTTGTGCAGCGTCAATTAATCTTGGAGATGTAGATATAAAAATGTAAAAATTGAAATGTCAGTCTCACCTCACCTAATCTTCGAGTAGTTTAAAAGTTTGATTTTTTTTTGAGTGTTTATGGGTGTATTTTTTTTATTATCAATTTTTACTTAAATTTGGATAAAATTTATTGGAATTCTAGATTTAAGTGATCTAGTCTGTATAATTCGAATGCCCTTTCATAGTGCTAAATCCATTTATACATTCAGAAATGCAATTTAAAAAATAGAAAATAGAAATTTCACCAAGATCTATTCCACCTGATTCCCATGAAAAAATTCAAAAATTCAAATGGTTATACAACTCACAATTCTATTAATATTGGAGATGTAGATTATAAAAAATTAAAAAAAATGGAAATGTTAAATCAATTCTGGTAGTTTAAAGGTTTGATTTTTTGGAGTTTTTAGGGGTATATTTTCTGATCAATTTTTACTTTAATCCGGTCAAAATTTATTGGAATTCCAAATTTAAGTGATCGAGTCTGTATAATTCCAATACCCTTTCATGGTGCTAAATCCATTTATACATTCAGAAATGCAATTTAAACAACTAAAAATAGAAATTTCACCAAAATCTATTTCACCTGATTCCTATGAAAAAATTCAAAAATTCAAATGGTTATACAACTCACAATTCTATTAATCTTGGAGATGTAGATTATAAAAACCTAAAAATGGAAATGTTAAATCATTTCTCTTAGTTTAAAGGTTTGATTTTTTGGAGTTTTTATAGATATTTTCTGATCAATTTTTACTTAAATCCGGTCAAAATTTATTGGATGACCGAGTCTGTATAATTCTAATGCCCTTTCATGGTGCTAAATCCATTTAGACATTCAAAAATGCAATTTAAACAACATAAAATAGAAATTTCACCTGAATCCTATGAAAAAATTCAAAAATTCAAATGGTTATATACCTCACAATTCTATTAATCTTGGAGATGTAGATTATAAAAATGTAAAAATGGAAATGTTAAATCAATTCTCGTAGTTTAAAGGTTTGATTTTTTGGAGTTTTTACGGGTATATTTTCCGATCAATTTTTACTTAAATCAGGTCAAAATTTATTGGAATTCCAGATTTAAGTGATCTAGTCTGTATAATTCAAGTGCCCTTTCATTGTGCTAAATCCATTTATACATTCAAAAATGCAATTTAAGCAACAGAAAATAGAAATTTCACCAAGATCTATTTTACCTATATGAAAAAATTCAAAAATTCAAATGGTTATACGACGCACAATTCTATTAATCTTGGAGATGTAGATTATAAAAACTTAAAAATGGAAATGTTAAATCATTTCTCTTAGTTTAAAGGTTTGAGTTTTTGGAGTTTTTAATATTTTCTGATCAATTTTTACTTAAATTCTGTCAAAATTTATTGGATGACCGAGTCTGTATAATTCGAATGCCCTTTCATGGTGCTAAATCCATTTAGACATTCAAAAATGCAATTTAAACAACATAAAATAGAAATTTCACCTAAATCCTATGAAAAAATTCAAAAATTCAAATGGTTATACACCTCACAATTCTATTAATCTTGGAGATGTAGATTATAAAAATGTAAAAATGGAAATGTTAAATCAATTCTCGTAGTTTAAAGGTTTGATTTTTTGGAGTTTTTACGGGTAGATTTTCCGATCAATTTTTACTTAAATCAGGTCAAAATTTATTGGAATTCCAGATTTAAGTGATCTAGTCTGTATAATTCAAATGCCCTTTCATTGTGCTAAATCCATTTATACATTCAGAAATGCAATTTAAGCAACAGAAAATGGAAATTTCATCAAGATCTATTTTACCTGAAAAAATTCAAAAATTCAAATGGTTATACAACACACAATTCTATTATCTTGGAGATGTAGATTATAAAAACTTAAAAATGGAAATGTTAAATCAATTCTGGTAGTTTAAAGGTTTGATTTTTTGGAGTTTTTACTGGTATATTTTCTGATCAATTTTTACTTAAATCTTGTCAAAATTTATTGGAATTCCAGATTTAAGTGATCTAGTCTGTATAGTTGGAATGCCCTTTCATGGTGCTAAATCCATTTATACATTCAGAAAATGCAATTTAAGCAACAGAAAATAGAAATTTCACCAAGATCTATTTCACTTGATTCAGATGAAAAAATTCAAAAATTCAAATGGTTTTACAACTCACAATTCTATTAATCTTGGAGATGTAGATTATAAAAACTTAAAAATGGAAATGTTAAATCAATTCTGGTAGTTTAAAGGTTTGATTTTTTGGAGTTTTTACTGGTATATTTTATCAATTTTTACTTAAATCCTGTCAAAATTTATTGGAATTCCAGATTTAAGTGATCCCGTCTTCCTATGTCCTTTCATAATGCTAAATCTAGTTATACATTAAAAAATACAATTTAAACAACAAAAAATAAAACCCTTTCATAATGCTAAATCTAGTTATACATTCAAAAATACAATTTAAACAACAAAAAATAAAAATTTCACCTGATTCCGATGAAAAAATTCAAAAATTCAAATGGTTATACAAATCACAATTCAATTTTCCAACCTGACAGGAACGTGGGCAGTAAAGTAATCAGAAATGCGTTGGAGGCATCCGTTGGTCAAATGAACCTGTCACAAGTCGGTTAGTTGGCGAGTTGAACTTTGGTTGGTGTGGGCTAATTCCAAACTGCAACCGCGGAAATCAATTCGTGCTTTTAAAAGCTTTATACAGCAACATCCTCGTGGGTTTGACAGTGATTTAGATCCTGATTCGCCGGAACCAAATTCAGACTTGTAGCAGATATTCCTTGTTGCCCCACTTTGGAGTTGGACATGATTTAGTGGAGGAAAGTGGCACAACGCGGCGAAATCGCCCACAGCCATTCCTACCTTCCCCAGAAGTTATAAATTGGACCGTGTCTACACTTTCATCCTGGGATTGCGTTTCATCTGTTCCCATGCCCAGAAAGGCGTCTTCCTCCTCCTGCTGCTGTTGCTGGTGGTGGAAGCCTGTTTTAGATTAATTAATTACATACCATCTTGTTCTGCTGCTGTTGTTCCGTTTGAATCCCTCAAGTACCATCCGCCGCTTCTTCCTGGTGATTCCTTACGCTCAATCAATTTATTGCCGGAGCTGTGGAGATGGCGAAATACACGGAAATGGTGGATGCGGGTATCAGGATCGCCGCCAGGTTTAATTCTCACTGCCCTCAGACATCGCGTATGTATTATCATCCAACTTCCAAAAATGAGGCCGAAGCCGAGGCCGAGGCCGCCGCCTCTGGAAAAGTACAGATCGCTACCTCTGGTGCCCTGCAATTCTCTGCATCTCGCGCCGATTCAACGTTTGAGATGCAAGGGAAACACGGGGATGGGGACTGGCACCGCATTAATTACTCATATTTTTCTTTTTACATTTGATCATATATCATGACATACATGAGATTCGAAAGAAAAATATAGGGCACATGCTTCCGTTTTTATCATTCAAATGAATTCTGCTTCAGTTCAATGATATTTATGGCTTATATACTGGAAATTGTTAACAGGCTGCAGCATTCAAGCTGTGGATTTCCATACTTGCGGTAATTTCAGACCGATTTGTTCTTTGGCACTGGCTGACTTGTAATTTTTGATATTATTTTTTAACCATAGGTGCAAACTTATTTTTTACATTTTTATAAAATTTGAAGAAATATTTACAGTGTTATATAATTTTTCAACAGTTCAAAATATGGGAAATAGATATTGGTAAAATCTCCATTTTCTGTTGTTTAAATTATATTTTTAAATGTATAAATAGATTCAGCACCCTTGAAAACTTTAAAGGCATTTGAATTGTACAGACTCAGTCACTCAAATCTGAAATTACAATATTTTTGGCCTTATTTCAATAAAAATTGATAGAAAAATATGTCCTTAATAACAAGTAAAAAGTTTAGACTACTTGCATTAATGATGTCAAAAAAATGTGCAGAAAAAATTGAAGAAAAATTTAACAGTGGGATATTTGCTGGATATTCCTATTTAGGAAAACAAATTTTCTAAATAACATTAATAATATAATTATATAATGGATTTTATTTTTGGTAAATTAACTTGTATTTATAAGAAGCTTAATCTAAATGTTCTACTTGATTTTGCCAGAAATCAGGTGAGGAATGATTGGATCTGCAGATTTGAGTGACTAAGTTTGTATAATCCAAGGTCCTGGGGGTTTTTCAGCAAGCTGAATCCATTTATGCATTAATAAATGCAATTTAAATAACAAAAAATAGCTATTTTATTCAAATTTATATTACCAAATTCCCGACTAAAAAAACCCAAAAAATAGAACATTTAATCAACCTCTTTATAAAATTGAAAATAGTATTAACTATTTAACAGACAAATAGAGAAGTTACATAGTCACAGAGTATTGTAATTTGTCTTATGTGAATTTCTTTTTCCCTTTTTCTTCTAACATCAACTACAGTTCAACTGTATTGGCATGGGCTAATTTGTCTTATGTGAATTTCTTTTTCCCTTTTTCTTCTAACATCAATCCACCCAACTGTATTGGCATGGGCTAGTGGCGTTGGAACACAGACTAATTTTCCAGAAGGAGTTAGAAGCTCAAGGCAGTTGAGATGGGAAATAAAATCTGCCTCCTTATTTGTGTTTGAATTGTCCAATCCATGGAGGCGTTTTAAGCCCCCAGAGGGATTTGATGGTGCCAAGGCCGAGTCGTTACTTCCTCATCCCTCCATCACGAGGAACTTGAAATAGTCACCTCTAATTCCAGTTGATCCATTTTCTCCACTAATGTTTCCTGTTGATGCTCTAAATAAGCCGAGCTCCACATATACAGCCGCAGGTAACAAGACCTTGAATAAGCCAATCTCCATCCACATTTAATGACCCAGAGAGTTTCCAGTAGCTACAAGAAAAGCCAGAGACCACAAGAGAAGAGGAAAATTTAGATGTCTTACCTAGACTGTGGTAGTTGTGACAGTCATAGAGATTAAAACAAACTCCAGGAACCAGGGTTGAAAGGAAAGGTTCGCAATATGCTCTATCATCGAACAAATTTTAATGATCCTCTGCAATTTAAAAATTACAATGAAGAAACTCTTGGAGCAGAGAAGTAACTTAAAAATTACAATGAAGAAACCCTTGGAACAGAAAAATAACTCATATTAATGCTAATTTAGCCAACCACTAAGCTTTGGAGCAGAGAAGTAACTTAAAAATTACAATGAAGAAACTCTTGGAGCAGAGAAATAACCCATATAGTGAATGCTAATTCAACTAACCACTAAGCTCTAAGCTTTGTTGCAGATGACCAAAGCCCATTAAAACAACAAATGATGGTATCTCTTGGGTACCAAATGTCATAAAAACTTTCCTAATATGAAAATATGAACATCCTACTCATCTGATTGAAACTAGTGATCCAAAATGTCATAAAAACTTTCCTAATACGAAAATATGAACATCCTACTCATCTGATTGAAACTAGTGATTCAGATATTTTGATTAACAAGATTAACAAGCTTTTATCTTCCAGAGGCAAAGTCTGAAATTTGGATATATTATAAAGCATACCTTTTTTTTAACTGTCCCACAAATTTCATAAAAAAAAATGGAGTTTTAGTACTGTGCCTATGCCTAGAGTCAATATGTAGAAATTTCTTTGATTTTTGCAGTAGAAATTTCTTTATTTTTGCAGTAATGGGGGGTTTGATATTAATGGGGATTTGATATTTTGACCAACATGCTTTGGATACTTGGAGTTAGGGTTTAAAATTATTATATGATGTATAGTTTCTTCATCTACCTTCCATCTGTATTTCATTAAAAAAATATGGAATTTAAGGGGTGCACCTAAGCCAAGCCAAATACACACTGCTATATAAAATCTTAGAATCTTAGATTTCTTACACCTATGTTTTCCAATTTGATTTTCAATATTCAAACCATAAAACATGTGTTGTATTTAAAAGTTAAAAGAAGAGATTATTAACCATGTAGTATTAATTGAATAAATGTTTAGTATACTCAAAGAAATGAAAAAACTTTGGAATCAAACATCGATGACCTTGTACTTCAAATTTTGGAAACTTCATGTAAAATGTGGTTTTGGTTTCTTGTGGTTGTGGGTTATTGTATATTCCATTTGTCTTTAGAGTTGGCTCTGTGAATGTAAAAAGGCTTGAGATATTTGACAATTGATTCTAATAAAAATATACCAAATTAATTGCTAAAAGTTTTTGATTCTAATAAAAATATACCAAATTAATTGCTAAAAGTTTTTGATTCTAATAAAAATATACCAAATTAATTGCTAAAAATTTTGTTTTCTAATTTCATTTAATATTGAATATATGTTATTGTGTTTTTGTTGAGTAATTATAATCCCGTAGGCCCCAGGCTTGACCAAATGTTATTAGTGAATAATTGTGTTCTTTCTAGAGTATTTAATATTGAATATGTGTTATTGTGCTTTTGTTGAGTGATTATAATCCCGTAGGCCCCAGGCTTGACCAAATGTTATTAGAGAATAATTATGTTTTTTCTAAAGTATTGGTGTGTCCTTGAAGAATGTTTGCATGTGGTCCTTGTGAAGGCCAATCTAGTAAAATATATTGCTCATGTGAATGGTTTTCTAGAAGACAAAACTAAAGTTAATAATTGTTGAGGATTACCAATGATAGTTGTCATGAAGACATAGCATCTCTACAAATAGATAATAATGAAGAATTATGAAAAAAATTGCATTGATCACATTATGGATTCAAAAAATATTAAACAATTATCAAAAGATGAAATTAGAAAATTGATCATTATTCTAGAAACTTGGAGAAAACTCTTCTCAAAAAAAAAATCTATAAAATTAATTTCTGTAAATTTTGTTATGTATTAAATATTTATTTTCTATAAATTATATATTGAATGTCATTATATGTCAAGTGTATAATATTGTATTTATTTTATTTTATATAATTATAATTTTTAGAGCTAATCAATAAATACTAGGTAAATAAATTTATTAGAGTTAAACCTATGCTATGCATTTATTCAACAACTTTGGCGACTCTATCTAGATTTTCTATAAAGAATATTACATTCAAAGGATTCTTGCTGATGGATGTTCGGGTGACTTTTATATTGTTTATTTTAAATTTTTATAATTACATTGAAACAAAGAATATTACATTCAAAGGATTCTTGCTGATGGATGTTCGTGTGACTTTTATATTGTTTATTTTAATTTTTTATAATTACATTGAAACACATATGTGATATTCTTGCAATCCCATATGGAAAGACAAGAAATTTAGAGTGTAAGAATGGTTTTTAGTATTAGATCTTGTTTTGTTAGTGGTGTATTCAATGAAGTACTATATAATATGTGGACGAGAGGGAAATGTTTGATTTAAAATATAGAATATAAAATGTAATTGTTTGTTTGGATTAATTTAATATGAAACTTAATTACATGAAGCTAATAGAAATAAATACAATAAATAAATGAACCAAATTTGATGGTTTACTTCATGAATTGTTATTTATGTTATATAAAATCTCATAATATCAATAAATAAACATTTATTATTATTATTATTATGAATATTATATATGTGGTTATGATTGATGAAACAAATATAATGGACATCAATACATGTGGAGTGTGTTATGTAACAAATACTTATGATAACATAATAAATTAGAGTATATACAGTGTGTTAACACATCAGATTGATCATGTAAAGGAGGATTTATGGTTTTCAGAGCTTACATTTAACCATATCTCCAGGTATTATGTCATACCATCAACTAACAGCCTCCTCTGAGTGTGCAAGCTATATTTGAGTTGGTGTTGTGAACTAGTTATGGAAGCAGGTTGGAGGTTAGGCAACTTGCAGGCATCTGAGTGCAAATATGAAATTACCAGCATCAACCTCATAGCCATCAGGTACTCCATGAGATTTTTTGTCTTGTTTGGAGGTCAGGAATGGTTTGGTTACTTGATTTTCCTTTGGCGCGCGAACTGACTCAAAGACACCTGCACCTAAGTTTTAGCTCCATCAAAGACCTCATGCACTGAGTTGGAAACAATTTATTAATGACTTCCAACAATTTCCTGAAAATTAGCAGTTTGTTGGATTTTTGTCTCTTTGACTAATGCCACATAGCTCCAAGGTCTAGAATCCAATGAAAGAGATGGGATTCGACCTCCTAAGGATATTTTGATGCTATTTTCTATTTAAGAGAGGAGGGAGCTCTTGGAGAAGGGTTGGATTCATGAGCCAAGAGAGGCTAGAGAGAGTAAGAGCAGGCAGTTTCCCTGTGTGTTTTCATTTGTAAGCCTAAGGGCATTTTATGATTGTAATCATTACTTCTATTGAAGACTCATGAAAGATGTGATTTTCAGATTGTAATTCTTGTGTTTTATATATCTTCTTATTTGAATATATTGCAGATTTGAGGATCAAAGACAACCAATGATTTATGGATCCCTAAGCAACAACAAATCTGTTGTAATTTTTCCCATCAGTCATTGTTTTGTTCAAGTATTTGTTGATTTATTAAACTGAGAGGATCTTTGTTTGGTGAACATTCTATCTTATGTTTTCCTTCTTCATTCTTCCATCTATCAACATATACTTTTGTTTTCTGTTAAGCAACTTTAGTGCATTCGATGAGTAGAATGTTTATGACTCCATTTCCCATTGGTGTAGCCTATTGATCTGTAGTTTGCTTCCCTCTCCATTTCTTTCTCCATCTTGATGATCCACATATTCAAACCAAAACTTATCTTTTACATTATGATGGGTGCTAAGCTTACACTGTAGCATTCAAAGTGTGACTTTCAGTGCTAACATTTTTGGTACCGTTGTCGGGGACGAAGTTGAAGATCTTCTCTGGGTTGTATGACAAAGATTACAACTAATTCTTAATGGTGAAAAAGGATTGGAGACATACAAGATTGCATATTTCACCTGGCGATTCCACTCCATGAAGAACCAAGATGTCAAAGGCTATGGAGGCTATCTTGGCAATGATATTTTCTCCTCTAAACTTTTCAACCATCTTTGGTTTTCCAAATCCAGTGCCTCATCTATTAGAATGGGGAGATTTACTGCCTATCTTCAGAGAAGAAAATGATGATGATCCTGTTCATCATCTCATTGATTTTCATCAATGCATGCAGCTGTTGAACTTGCATCAGGAGGATGTCTTAATGAAAACATTTATGTTCTCCCTAAAGGATGATGCCAGAGACTGGTACTTTTATCTCCCTGCTGCAAGCATATCCACCTTGAGGGAATTTCGTGTTGCTTTCAACTTGCACTGTAAAAGGTATTACTCCTCCGAGTTTCTTTTTCATGATTGTTGTGAGGGATATGAGAAAAGTGTTCAATCTACCTTAAGTTTCTCTCCTGACTATGAAGTTGAAGAAGATAACCTAGTCAAGGAAATCAATGAAGGATCAACACTTTCTTCTTCTTGTTCCTCTGTACTGGATGCAGATTTAAATGATAGCTATGATCATAAAAACACAGTAGACATTTCTCCTGACTATGAAGCTGAGATAAATGATAAGTTATTTAAAAAAACTAGGGAAGTTTCCTCTTTGTTTTTTCCTAGCTTTTTAGAATTGAAGGCAGATTTTGTTTGCTTCTCTTATGAAGAAAATGCAAAGGATATTTCTGTTCTTGAAACAAATGTCTTTGGAATCCCTTCTTATGATGAAGAAGTTGTTTCAAATACTGACCATGAACAACCTTGTTTTGATAAAAACCATGTGTATGAGAAACATACTGTTCTTACAACACATGCAAAAATGATTAGCAGTCAACCCACAGGTGGTTCTGAAGACGAGGAGCAACCATTCAACCAAAAAATGATTTCATCAGTCCTTTATCCACCTGTACATGCTGAGAACATCAAAAAACATGTGAGCGATGATGAAATAAAGGAGGTAACTTTTTACCAGTTTAGTATGCCTTGCCAACACTTTCATGACCCTGTAAATGAATACATGGAGTTGCACTTTTCAAATGCTTTGGAGCCTGCAAATTTTATCATTTTGTCTGCATTTGGAGGTTATATTGGTAATCCTAAGAATGTATTTAGTCAGTTTTCACACTTTTCTTTCTTCTTATGGATCATTTGTAGTGAAGAGAATAAATTTGTTACTAAACAGTTTGAGTGACTATGGTGGAAGTTTATTTTCACCTAAGCAAATTATAAAAGTCAGTTAGAGTAGGGTCATGTATATAAATAAGTTCGTGTTCAAGCATTTCGGTTTTTAGTTTGCTTTAGGTATTTGAATAAGACTCCACCAACCCAATGGATAAGGCACTGGAACAACATGATTCTTGGAGCCTCACAGGGATGTCTCCATCCCCTGTGGAGCCAGATGTTAACACATAAGATTGATCATGTAAAGGAGAATTTATGGTTTTCAGAGCCTACATTTAACCATATCTCCAGGTATTATGTCATACCATCAACTAACAACCTCCTCGGAGTGTGCAATCTATATTTGAGTTGGTGCTATGAACTGGCGCTGCAAACTAGTTAAGGAAGCGGGTTGGAGGTTAGGAAGCTTGCAGGCATCTGAGTGCAAATATGAAATTACCAGCATCAAACTCATATCCATCAGGTACTCCATGAGAGTTTTTGTCTTGTTTGGAGGTCAAGAATGGTTTGGCTACTTGATTTTCCTTTGGTGCTACGAACTGGCTCAAGCGCTACGAATTGAGACAGGTGCTACGAAATTTCCTGTAGCAGCTGTTTTTACAGATTTGATCATAAATCCAAAACGGTGATGTGGGTTTCTTTGAAATTTTTTGTGGAGGAAGATGATATCCTTGTTGACTTTTCGACCAAATTTCATCTTGACCCAGTTTTTCATTTGAGAGAAACAATTAAAACACCAGTGCACTACAGAATGTGCTGCAAATTCTCTGTTTTGCATAGTTGTTGGATATTCGCCTTGTTTGGAGGTTGCCACATGTCAAGGAGGATTGAAATTAATTCTCATGGATCAATTAGATGTCAAGGGACACCTACACCTAATTTTTAGCTCCATTAAAGACCTCATGCAGTGAGTTAGAAACAACTTATTAATGACTTCCAACAATTTCCTAAAAATTAGTAGTTTGTTGGATTTTTGTCTCTTTGACTATTGCCACCTAGCTCCAAGGCCTAAAATCCAATGAAAGATATGGGATTTGACCTCCTAAGGATATTTTGATGTTATTTTCTATTTAAGAGAGGAGGGAGCTCTTGAAGAAGGGTTGGATTCATGAGCCAAGAGAGGATAGAGAGAGTAGGAGCTGACAATTTCCCTGTGTGTTCATTTGTAAGCAAGAGGGCATTTTATGATTGTAATCATTACTACTATTGAAGACTCATGAGAGCTGTGCTTTTCAGATTGTAATTCTTGTGTTTTACATATATTCTTATTTGAATATATTGTAGATTTGAAGATCAAAGGATTCCAATGATTTATGGATCCCTAAGCAACAAAGGATATGTTGTATTTTTTCCCATCAGTCATTGTTTTATTCAAGTATTTGTTGATTTATTAAATTGAGAGGATCTATGTTTAGTGAACATTCTATCATATGTTTTCCTTATTCATTCTTCCATCTATCAACATATAATTTTGTTTTATGTTGAACAACTTTAGTGCCTTTGATGAGTAGAATATTTATGACTCCATTTCCCATTAGTGTAGCCTACTGATATGCAGTTTGCTACCCTCTCCATTTCTTTCTCCATCTTGTTGATCCACATATTCAAACCAAAACTTATCTTTTCCATTCTGATGGGTATCGAGCTTACACTTTAGTAGTCAAAGTGTGACTTTCAGTGCTAACACAATGTACACAATAAGTGAGCATGGAGCACAACTCCGAGATAGATAAGAGAGATGAGTTACACAATAACTACTTAAAGAATAGGTCCTAGTATAACCTCCTCCAAATAACCCAATACATTCATACATCCAAATCACACGTTCTCTCAATAATGCCTACTTGATCTCCATATATACATATTCACACATTGCACATGTGTCTACTTTATAAGGCCGACCACTATTTATTATACATTTATTCCATTACATACACCCTTAACCCCATATATGTCCCCTTGGAGTCACATCATATACATTTAACCCTATATATGCCTCCCTTGGGGTCATATCATAATACCCTCCTTCAAAAGACTTTGTCCTCAAAGCTTTGTACTTAAAGGCTTTAAATGCAATGAAAACAAATAATATGATTTTCTTATGATCTTACTTACTTCTTTCCATTGATGATAATCCATCCATCCAAAATCAATTATTTTCAGCCTCAATCCTTGATGGTTGGTTGTTGCATAATTTTATTTCCTTCACTTCCAAGTATTGTTTTTGTAACTTCTCCAATTTGTTGTATTTGTTGGTCTTTGATAATATTCTATTGAATAATGGTTTTGTGATACTTTATTCCATGAATATTGATGAGTATTCCATATTCTTCCTTGATAATGTTGATATTGATCTTCTTGTCTTTCTTGAAATTATTCATGGTAATGAGGGTGTCAATATGGTTTCACAATTGATGGTTTTCCTTCATTTTGCACACCCATATCATCAGTCTTACTTTAAGAGACAATGACATCCTGTATCCTTTGTGGTTGGCCTTTAATACTACCTACTTTTGAGATTATTCCATCATATTTGACTTTGACATTATCAAGCTAAAGCTCCACTTCTTTAATTATTTTCTGGCGACCTTCCTAAATCTTGTCTTCATTCTCTTTTTGAAGTTGCAATGTGATTCCATCCATCAAATTCTTATGTCATTCTTCAATTCTATATTGCATTTTTATTTTATTTTACCCCATCCATATTTAGGGCTTCTTTAATATTCTTGCAAATTTTCTCTTCAAGTATTTCCATAGCCTCTTCATCCAAGATCCTTGGTTTTTCTTGATTTAGACAATAATTATTTTCTTCTTTCAATCTCCTGACCTCATCTAGTAGTTATTCATTATGGTTTTGTAACCTACATGATTTTTCATCCTTCTTGCATTTGTTTATCTTTCCTTGCTTTAAGTTCTTAACATCCTTAATGAGTGATTCATTGAGTGATTGTAACTTACATAATTGATCACCCTTATTTTTAAGCTCTTCTTTTAATTCCTTATTATCTTTTTTTTATTCATAATTTTTTTCTTTAGTTTCATTGAATTCCTCTTCAATTGTATACATTGCTTCTATTTTTGAGTCCTTGATTCATGTTTCGAGAACGATTTTTTAAATACTTCCCAGGTGGCATTTTTTCTAGTATCTTTATCAATAATCATCCACCACTCTTGAGCTTCACCATAACAATGATTACTTACCCTAAAATGAGTCCTACAAGTTTCCCTTAACAACCATTACCATTCCCCGTGATTGATTTCATTTTTATCTTTATATTCTCTAAAGTAAGTTATTTTCATTAGTTATGCATCCAACCATAAATCTCAAATTATAACATCAATGTATTGAAAATAATGATCCAAAATTATTATTATTTTTTTTCGAGCATATTATCATATGTTTTCTCTTTCCAACAATTTTTGAATCACCTAAATTGGACCTTCTAGTAAAAAATTAACCAACTTTCCACCTGAGGTAACTCTAAACATTTCACACTGATAAGTTTGATATTCCATCTTGTTGTATCCTAATATGTCTTCTCTACAATGTCATAGATTTGACTAAGTTTGGATGTGCCAAGAGAAAGTTATGGTAACTTTTACAAAACTTATTGTTTTTGGCCCTTTAAGGAGAGTAAACTTGTACAGACTTCCACGTGTCCAATTTTCCAAATCTACTTCTGAAATTTTGACCTGAAATACTATGGTATGTAATTGTTCAATACAACTAGTAACACTCAATTTGGATATTTACAGAATAATATATAATTGTTTTACCCAAAGCCCCTATTTGAAACTAGCCTTAGGACTAGTTAAAAACCCTAACTTCCACAACATATAACTTGAAAGCATAGTGAACTAGAATCTATTACCACAGGTAATTAGCTATGTCTTTTCATGGTTAATTTTTTTTTCACCATCTAAATATTTCAACAACAAAATTTATAGCGAAAATTCCAAGATGATTCATTTGAGAATAATTTCAAGACTAATAAAAAACCCTAATTTCCACAACCTATATTTCTAAAAGTATAGTGAAAGAAAACTAAATTTTTTACCATACATACTTCACTAGGTCTCCTTAGTCTTCCAAAAAATTCACTGTATGGAACTTCTCAGGAAAAACATTCATAGTAAAAATACCAAAATGGTTCGTTTGAAGGAGCCAAACCCAAGGATCATATGCTATGAAACCAAATGTTATGTAACAAATACTTAAGATTACACAATAAACTAAATAACACATAATATATGCATGTTGAGAAAAAATCCAAGATAGATAAGAGAGATGAGTTACACAATAACTCCTTAAATAATAGAAGAACCTCCTCCAAATAGTCCATTACATTCATACATCCAAATCACATCCTCTCTTAATAATGACTACATGATCTCTATATATACATATTCACACATTGTACATATGGCCCATTTATTAGGCCAACCACTATTACATATACATTTACCCCATTACATATATATTTAACCCCACATATGCTCCCCTTGGGGTCATATCATACATTTTGCCCCATATATTTCCTGCTTGGGGTCATATCATACATTTTACCCCATATATTTCCACTTAGGGGTCATATCAGAGGATGATAAGCATGTCCTTTGGAAATGGACATGAAAATATTACAACATTAATGTAATATTGACATACATGACTGTTACACACCAAAATTCCACACTTAAGTACCTCACCCTAAGTGTCGTAAAAGTGTCATACACACCTTGCTAAGTGTCGCATACACCTTGACACCATGAAATAACATATGTCACAATCCCTAGTCAATGTGGAGGAGAAATATATTATGTGAACGTCAAAATATTATGTGCACATGAATTATTTATTAATATTCATAAAAATGAAATTAATTTAGTGTGAGAATCCACGTCACATTTAGTTTCCTAATCTCAAGGAGAGGTTGAGAATATCATGGATGGTTGAGATATTTTCTCAAACCAAAATCTTAATTTGGTGGATCTTGAGAGATATTTCCTCCCTAAAATCCTTGAGAGATATTTTCTCCCTAGAAATCTTGGAGATCACATTTTAGTGGATCTAGTGAGTGATCTTCTCCATGGTGGCTAAGCCTCCAAATCCTATATAATGAGGGATTTCCATGGAGAAGAGGAGGAAGGAGGAATCTTGGAGATATTAGACTTATGATCATGAGATTCATGCAAGGGTTTGGACAAGGGTTTGGACGAGGAGAGCTTGGAGGAGTGTTGCATCATCATCCATGTTTGTAAGTATTCTATTTGGGTTCTCATTTTAATATACTTGGCCTATTTCCTTCAAGATTTTGTATTCTTGCATGTTCTTGTCTATTGTTCCTTCAATATTTGTAGATGAATTTGTTTGATCTAATATTGTAGAGTATGAGTTATTTGTTTCTCTTTGTTGTCTATTATATTGCAGGCATCAAGTTGTGCTAAGGATTTTGAAGACCAAGCTCAGATTGGAAGTAGCGAGGACAAACTTCGAAACTAGGTGTATCACACATTTTCTCCCCCTCTCTCTCTCTCTTTATGATTAGTTAAACTAAATTCAAAGGGATGATAGTGTCCACTTGTGTTTTTCTGTCTTGGTATTAGGGGTCTGTAATCCAAGGGAAAGTTCACATGTCTGCAAGGGAATATTTTCGTAATAGAAATTGATGACTCCGCTGGGAAAGGAAATTGACTTGTCTTTCCTTGGATCGTCTGAGTTTTTTCTCGCCTTTAGATCTTATTTGTTGTTTGTTTATGATATAGTCGCTTTCTCTCTTATTCATTGAATATTTCACAAAGTCTTTAGCAAAATTTTCTGAATTTTTATTTTTATTTATTTATTTATTTATTTTTATGAGTTTTTGGGAAGGGAAGAGCTCCTCTATTGTTTACACCAGAGCACTGATCTAGGATAAACGCTCCCCTATAATGTATACCATAGTGTTGTAGCACTCTATCCGTTTGGAAACATGAGCGCTGATCTCCTTTTCTAGGTTTTTCTTCCCCTTTCTACTCACTTTTTCTCAGTTTGATTGTGAGGGGAATTTTGCTCAGAGACCTTTGAATACTCTTGACTTTGTTTTGTTTTAAGAGTTGGGAATTTATCATTCATTTTTGTTTATCCTTTGAGTTTGCAAATTTGTCTTAGTTGTGGTCCCCTTGGGTTAATAGGATCCCTTGGTTCTTTTTTTCTTTTGAGTTTATCTGATCTTCATCTCATAAAGCTTTCATATTGCTTGACTGTTTAGGACTGTTAATCAACTAAGGTTTGCAAAGGTTGCTTGGTATTGAGCCTTCTTGTATTTATTTGAAACATCTCGCTTTTATGGATGATTAGAACTCTTATGACAACCTAGCTTGATTTATGTTTCTTGTTGCTTTTCATTTGAGGATTTTCGTGAGTGTTATATTCTTTCTCTTTTGCATCTTCGAGTTCTTGATTGAACGAGTTATCATACTTGTTTCTTTAAGTTATCGTTATCCTTTGAGTGCATTCTTTGTTTGAAATATTTTTTCTTCGTGTATTTTGTATCTGCATCTGACTCTTTCATTTTGATTGAAATTAATGAAGCATTAAAGGATTTGCATTTGCTTTCTTTTAAAATCAAATAAATAAGATAATTGTGTTCCTTCTTTTGGGTCGTGTAGTAGATTGCATTTGGGAATTGGGTGTTTTTGTTGAAGAAATTTGAACCTCTTCTCCATCCCATATGTAGGATTCATTGAAGAAAAAAAATTGCATCTCATTATTCTACATTCTTTTGGAGTCGAGTCTAAAACATCATAAGTTTCACTTTCACACCCTTGAGTAAACAACAAACCTAAAATGAAGCTCTTATAAAATTTATTAGACACTTTTATATTATCTGGTAGTGAACCTACATGATCTTATATTGTAGGTATTTGGAATAGGTTGTGAGGATAACTTTCCAAAGCCATCAGAAAAAAATAGAATCTTGTGCTAGGGAGCGGTAAATTCAATTGTTCATATAAGCATAGCTAGGACCCCCCTATAACACAGGGGTTAAACACAAGGTCATGTGCGGGAGAGAAATTAACATTATCCCTTCGAGGCTTAACTAATCGTAGTGGTACAATCATATATTGGTGGTTCTTCTTGAGGATCAAATGTTTTCATTTGGTCTTAGAGCTTTGTGAATTCTGAATCTGTTCAGGGTCCTCTGGAGTTTTCCAGTCCATTTTTCCTCAGTTCTCTTGAAGAATTTTGGACTTGATATCCTGCCCATACGTTCAGAATCGACTGTCGACTGTACCTGCCCAGAGTCTGACTGTGAGTTGGTAACCTTAGTGGCCTATATCTGTAGAGTTGATATACAAGGTGACGATGAAGAAGAGTCTTTGCTTTACCTGGGTCAGACATTGGTCAAACTCACTCGGGCTCCTTGGAGGGTACACCCATGGGTAAAAATGAGTGAGAACTTGCACCAAGGCATAAGTCCATTAAGAAGGTCACCAATGTAACTGATCCACCCACTCTATCCTATCCCCTTCCTATATTGATCTTGCGATGTTGGATTTCATCACCAACTAATGGTTTCATTGTGGGAAGGTTTGTTTGATTGCTTGCTTTTTAGATTTGTAGCGTGTGTTGTTTGTTTTCCTTAGTGGACCTTAGGTCGAGTCAATGTCAATGGATTCAATTCCTAGGAGTACCAATGAAGGAACCCCCTTTCCCAAGGAACCTTTATCCTTTCCTTCTTTTGGAAACGTTGGTCCTCCGTTCATTGCCACAGTAAGTCTTCCGGGACTCAACATCGGTTTACCGGTTTGGTTGTTCTCCACTCCAGTGATCTCGAATTTTCCCAGTTCTTTGAATGCACCTAATGCTTCGTATGTAAGCACACCACCCACAAATCAACCTCATGTTGACCCTTTTCCTTCTTCACCCATCAGGTCTCCTTCCCTTTTTCCTTCTTCTCCTAGTGAAAGATCTAAAGCAAGTAGCCAGGTTGATAAGAAGAAGAAGAAACATAAGAGGAAGAAGAAGAAGAATCAGAAAGAGACCAAACCTCTAACTGCATTAGGTCATGTTGGATCTGAGCAACCAACTAGTGCTAATTGTACTCGGAGTGTTGATAAAGTCAACAAGTCTACAACGAAGAATCCTAAACCCAAATTCCCTTGCAAGATTTGTAAGGGTGAGCAATTTATGAGGGATTTCCCTGGTCTCCCAAAGGTCTCATAAATGTGGTCTTCCACATCATGAGCTCATGATGGACATGCTAGTGACACCCAGTCAACTAGTGACATTAAGGTTTGAAAGAAGAATAAACTGTCAAATTTGCTTGTATGTTATGTGAAGGTGATCATTACTCTCACCTTTTCCCTCGTATGGACGAGGCTTATTATCTTTTGGAAAAGATTCAACTTCCGACTAGTTATCATAAGATCTCTCTCAAACTGTCATTAGTTGATGAACTAGTCAATCTGGTTCTATCCCCGATCAATCTGGTTGATCAAGTGGTCAATATGGTTTCATCCTATGTTGAACCACTAACCCAAGTAGTTGATCTAGTTCCATCATGGATCAACCCAACTCTTCATCTGAAAAGTGAAACCCAAGTGACTGATCCAATTATGTCATCGATCATCCCCACTCTTAATCTAAAGAGTGCCAAAGTGGTCGATCTAATTCCATCACTGATCGATCCCACTCCTCCCTTGAAGAGGGAAACCAAAGTGGTCGATCCGGTTCTATCATCAGTCGATCCCACTCCTCATTCAAAGAGTGAGAATGTCGCTCAACAATACCTCGTTAATACCGATTCACCCAGACAAGGGGGCACTCCATCCGTCTCGATGGCACCCCCTTCAAGTAATCAGATGATTTCTATTAATTGGAATCATTTGACAAAACCCATTCTTCCTTCTTACGTGCCTTTCCAAATCACCGTGTAGGTTTGTAATAGGAACATTCCTAACACTATAATAGATGAAGGTGCTTCTGTTAGCATCTTATCCGTGAATGCTTGGAAATATTTTGGTTCCTCGTAGCTTGCGCCCATGACTCAAAATCTGTTGACCTTTGACAAAAGAGTTAGTCAAACTTTAGGGATCCTTCCTCAGTTTCCGGTTACTTTGGGAGGAAAAACGGTCTACGTCGATGTGATGGTAGTTCACGACCCCTTGGAATTTAACCTTCTCCTTGGGCGAGACTATATCTATGTTATGAGAGATTTTGTGTCCACTCTCTTTTGAGTAATATGTTTTCCTCACAACGGAAACATAGTAATGATCGACCAACTTTCATTCATTGACCCTCATCTTATGGTCAACCATACGCCTTCCCTAAACAGTCCATACATTCCAACAATGTCTGCCCCGTCATAGGTCAATTATGTAACGACCTTCCCCATGCATTCAACTCCAAATGAGAGGGAATATCTCCCTTATCCTGACTAAAATCCGGTAGTTGACATGGTCATCTCTTCAATAGGGATATTAGAGCCATATCTCCCTACCCTTTATGAGGTCGTTGACACATAGTCCTTCCAGAGTGTTTTTCTTCCATCTAGCGAAGATCTCCTGGAAGCCATGGTTGACGTTTGTACCTTGACATGCATTCCTTCCAGAGCATTGTCCTCTTGGAAGCCATGATCAAGGAGAGGTTTTGAGAATAGTTTTGCTTCTCTGTGGAAAGCTCGTTAAAAAATGAAACAAAGGTCTTGAGCATAGTTTTTCTTCTCTATGGCAAGCTCTTTAAAAAATGAAACAAAAGCTACAAGCATAAATTTCCTCTCTGTAGCAAGCTCATTAAAAAAATGAAACTAAATCCAGGTATTGAACCCGGATCCATGAGCATAGTTCTTTTCATGTGTCAAGATCGTTAAAAAATGAAAAATTCACCTCTCCTATGAAGTCTATTTTCACTAGATCTCGTAGATGTCGAGTCGAGTCTTTCATTAGGTCTTGTATGTGAACCTTCCTTTCATCCGCCTTTGTTAGTTGACCTTTTTTCCTCCATCTGGTACATAAATCGGTGACAATATAAGCGTGGACGAATGAAAAAAATCTTGGGGGTCATGTCTCCAGCCTTTGATTATCATTATGGAGTTAAGTCGCTAACTTTTTAAGCTAGGGGAAGAATACCAACCATCCATGGGTATCCTTTAAAACCTTTGGAAATTATGTTGGGAAATTACAAGCATAGTTTAATTTTGTTTCAAGCTTGTGTAAAAATGAAACCAATTTTGAGCTTAGTCTTTGTTCTTTCTCGTGCTCCTAAATACATGAGAATGTGACCAAGTATACTTTTATCACTTTTTCAGACTCGTAAAGGTTATACGAAAAAGGAAACCCTAGAGTTTTCTTTAAGCTCTTTTTAGATTCTCTAAACATGAAAACATTGTCGAGTGATCTTGCTTCCTTTAACACTCGTTAAAAGGTTTGAATGGGTGTCTTTCGAGTGATAGTTTATCTCTTTTTTGGCCTCACAAGACTAATTATGAAAAAGTAACACTCTAATCAATCATGATTAGAAGATTTCTCCCCTGTATTGTTTTACACTTTTTTTGGGCTAGGGAGAGTAAATTTACGAAAAAGTCATCCATGGAGTTGCCTTTAAGTTATTTTCAGACTCTCTAAACATGAAAAACCACCGTGTTTTCCTTTTATAGACTCGTTAAACTACACATTGAAGGACCCATATGGGAACAAACCCTTACTTCTTCCAGTTCATTAAATAAAGGAAGAGGAACTTACCAAAGGTAAGTTATATCGAGCATGTGTTACCCTCCTCGAGCTCGTTAAATGAAAAAGTGGTACTCAGCTATCTAGGTGGGTGAAAATTGAAGGAAGTGGGTCAATTTTTTGGGAATCCTTTATGGAAACTATTGTCTCCCTTGAACATGGCACATGTTTGCATCTCGTCTTACAGTTGGGTAATCCGCTTGTCTCTGAGTCATACCAATTCCATGTGTTGCCATACTTTTCCGTCCAATCGAAGAGTGCTCTTATTGTCGTCACATTACATTCTTGGTACTCGTCGAGTCAATGTTGCCAAGTCATTTTTCATGCCTCATCATGTTCAAGGGAAGTTTCACTTCAAACCATCCATCTGGAGTATTTCCATTTTCCATTTCCTGTGTCATTCCATACTCATTCGATTCACTGTCTTACATCACTTTCCTGTGTCATTTTCATGTCGATGATGGGGGATACATCAAGGACCTCCTTCGACAAGTATTTTCCTATTGAATTCAACACATCATCAGAGAATTAGACTTAGAAACCAGTTAATACCTTGGGACCTACATGCCTCAATGGCAGACCTCCTCACTTCTGACAATAGGTTTACATCATGGACCTCTGATCGGATCATTTCACGAATGTTCGACCTCGATTCATTTACTCACATTCACTGGAATGTACTAGGGTACCTTGAGAGTCATTGACATCATTGGTGATTCCCCTCGCACTTGTTAACTGTTTACCTCAATGATCGATAATCAAGTGGTTTCTACCATGTTTGACCTCAAATCATCTATTCACATGACTGGATTTGTACCACATCGAGATTGGGACAAAGACCCTAGGTTGAGCATTCACTTTGCTATCTGCTTTTCCCAGGATGCGAAGGAGATAATTTGAGAATGATTATATATATACTATCACATAGATCCACATTTTATTGGTCTGTGGCTATGTTTTATCGTCTCGTAGCTCCACTGTGTATTTTTTCGTGGCTACGATCAGTTCATGTCATGGAGGTATGGATCAACATTGTGTCTTCGGTGGACATATCCTTAGTAAATATTTTTCACGGATCCGTAGTGTATTGGTCGACAGTCGTGCTTTGATTCATCTCGTATTCCAAGCATAGGTATGCATGCCTCGGAAATGAAACATATATTAATATTATTTGATGGTTGTTTGCAACTTTTTCTAGGTTCTCCAACTCCACACCCTTGCATTGAAGAATTGTAAAGTGTTTCGGCCATCAGTTTCTCTTCTGACCTCACACTTTAGGGGAAAATATGTTACACACCAAAATGCCACACTTAAGTACCTCACTCTAAGTGTCACAAGTGTCATAAAGTGTCATACGCACCTTGATAAGTGTCACATGCACCTTGATAAGTGTCACATACACCTTGACACCATGGAATAACATATGTCACAATCCTTAGTCAACGTGGAGGAGAAATATATTATATGAAGGTCAAAATACTATGTGCACATGAATTATTTATTAATATTCATAAAAATGAAATTAATATAGTGTGAGAATCCACCTCACATTTAGTTTCCTAATCTCAAGGAGAGGTTGAGAATCTCATTGATGGTTGAGATATTTTCTCAAACCAAAATCCTAATTTGGTGGATCTTGAGAGATATTTCCTCCTTAAAATCCTTGAGAGATATTTTCTCCCTAAAATCCTTGAGAGATATTTTCTCCTTAAAAGTATTGGAGATCCCATTTTAGTGGATCTAGTGAGTGATCTTCTCCATGGTGGTTAAGCCTCCAAATCCTATATAATGAGGGATTTCCATGGAGAAGAGGAGGAAGGAGGAAGCTTGGAGATATCATACTTATGATCATGGGATTCATGCAAGGGTTTGGACAAGGAGAACTTGGAGGAGTGTTGCATCATCATCCTTGTTTGTAAGTATTCTCTTTGGGTTTTCATTTTAATATACTTGGCCTATTTCCTCGAAGCTTGTGTATTCTTGCATGTGCTTGTCTACTGTTCCTTCAATCTTTGTAGGTGAATTTGTTTGATCTAATCTTGTATAGTATGAGTTCTTTATTTCTATTTGTTGTCTATTACATTGCAGGTATCAAGTTGCGCTAAGGAGTTTGGAGATCAAGCTCTGATTGGAAGCAACGAGGACAAACTTTGAAACTAGGTGCATCACACCTTTTCTCCCTCTCTCTCTTTTTGATTAGTTAAACTAAATTCAAAGGGATGTTAGTGTCCACTTGTGTTTTTCTGTCTTGGTATTAGGGGTTTGTAATTCAAGGGAAAGTTCACCTGTCCACAGGGGAATATTTCTGTAACAATGGCTATTATTACAATAAATGTTTTTATATTAGTACATAATGGTAATATACCTTAGATATATTACAAGTCCCCCCCCCCCCCATAAAATGTTTTATCCTCAAAGCATGGGTAGATAACATTTCTTTTGATAAAATGATCTAGATTCTTGTAGCTTTTCCTATTTTATAAGGTTGAGAACATGAGGTGATATGAATTTTGAAGATTTGAACAATATTTTTGCATAGAAAAGGATCAATCCAACCTAAATGAATTCTTTCTGGAACTCTTTGATGATAAGAGTATTGATTTGATATTTTTTGTTGTTGACTTTGAGATGTATTTATTTTCAAATGCTTTGATATGTAAGAACAACGTTGATATTGGTATGTTGATTCCCATGTGCTACTTGTAATTTGGGTGCCAATATGGTACCTTGATAAGTTGATCCATCTTAATCACTGGTTTAGTTTTTTCATGATATACCCAAGTCATCATGTTGATATTTGATATTTTGTATTCACTGGTGCTTCTATGGCTTCATCATTCATGATCAATGGAACATGAACCATCACTGAATCTATAGATGTTGAACTATCACTGAATTGTTTCTTAAACTCAATTTTTGGATGCTCTTTGACTGATATAACTTTAATAGTAATGACACTTTGATTTTTAGATTCACTCAATTCTATTGAGGTCTCTTAATCCTTAGTTTCAACTTCTAAAAACTTCCTTGATTCACTCACATAAATGGATGCCTCTTTATCTACTTTTAGGATTGATATATCCTTACATTTTTATTTTTTTTACTTCTATAAGCAGGGTTTGACTATGATTCTTCAAATGACCGATTTATTTATCTTATTTAACAAGATATTATCCAATTTTCTCTTGGCATCACACTTCTTGTGTGATTCCCAATCATATGGAATTACAACATCTTGTCAAATAGATCCTTAATCATTCGCTTGTGAATCAATTTTTTTTTCTTTGATGCTTGTAGTTGATTTTGAGCTCTTTTGTTTTGTCAACCTATGCTTCTAATTTACATTGTAGGAAATGCACTTCATATTGAAGGTCTTTTTAGCAGTTTCAAGATATTTAATTTATGTCACTAGGACCTCATTTTCCTTATTATGGTTTGCCACTTCTTGTGTTTACTCAATGACTTTATTTGCTAGACATTGATTTTCTTTCCCTAAATTATTTATTTGAGAATCATATTTTTTCAAAATTCTTTTAATTACCTTTTTACATGCTTAAATAATTTCATAATTATTCCCAACGATAATACCATAATTTCTATAACTTCTTTAATACTTTAAATCACCAAATTAAGATTAATTTAATACAACAAATACTAAAATTAATATTAATTAACATGGTTTCATGATACATATTAACTTTAACTAACTTATGCAATTTTCCTTTTCCAAAATCACTTGATTAACTTCCCAACCCAACTTTTTCCAATTTTTAAAAATACTTAATACCTTCGAATCAAGTACTTAAAAAAATAATACAATGTTTATCTCTCAACATTCTCTTAACTTCAAATCAAGTACTTAACACAACAACACAATGTTTATCTTTCCACACACTCTTAACTTTAAATTTTTAATTACTAGTAACAAGTTTTGTTATATACTTGATACAACATCATGTATACGACTATCATTTACCAATAAAATGGTGACGTGGTTTCTTTTTTATTATGTCCTTCCTCTTATAAAATTTGAACTTAGCACTATTAATTTTGAAAGTAGATCTTCAGTTTAAAAAAATACTTCACAACTTCATGACCTTTGATTTATAAACCTCGAATTTCAAAATGGTTTGTCCATGGCNCTTTTTTATTATGTCCTTCCTCTTATAAAATTTGAACTTAGCACTATTAATTTTGAAAGTAGATCTTCAGTTTAAAAAAATACTTCACAACTTCATGACCTTTGATTTATAAACCTCGAATTTCAAAATGGTTTGTCCATGGCGTTTACTTTGAGTTTTTATCTCTAGTTTGTCAACATGGTTGTTTCACTATTTACGTAGATGCAACGATGTGATCTAGGTTGTCTTATAAAACGATTTTATTAAACTTCATTCTATAAAACTTCTCAATTTGAGGCAGTGATTTTTCGAGGGTCATAACTTTTGACTTGATTATCTGTTTGGGCTGAAATTTTACAGGGAGTTGCGTCTTGAAGATTTCACTACCGTGCCTATCTAATCCTTCATATAAAACTTCATTTCGACACTTTTACGGGGCCAAATTCCTTCATATAAGGCTTCAAATTGGGGTTTTAGTATTTTTATGGGAATTTTTGAATTTTGAATTATCAGTTATCTCTTAGTTTATGAACGTAATAAAAAAAGTGAGTTGACAGATAGTGTCACTCTAGTTAGCTCTTAGTTATTGGTCAATTTTAGAGTTATACGAGAATTTCCTAAAATTAATTGTTTTTGAAAATATCAGATAATAGTTATAAGGGGTTGAACTTCCATTGTAATAGTTAGGATGAAGAAGGAATTGTTAGTGTTTCATGGAAACCTGCACAGGAGATCTAGCTAAAGAAAGTACAAACAAAGCTTATCAAGAAAGGAAGAGAGATTCAATATGGAAGAATGAGAAAATATATTCACACTACTCCAATGAGCTGATGATTGATACATAGATCATGATCAATATGATACAATGAATGAATGGAATACACTCATATATATGGCAAGACATTCCATAATTAAGAAAAACAATCAAACAATTAGCTTTCCTTAGGAATGCATGCATGCATAATAGTGATGGTAAAAATAGAAAGTCTAAAATAGAACTAGTCAGTTAACTCCCACTGAACTAGCGTGTCGAAAATATAAATTTCTCCAACACCCCCCCCGAACATCACTATGGAGTAAAAAATGAGTCCCGACTACTAGGCCATTTTAGGTACTTATGTACGATGCAACTAATGGACATTGAATAAAAGTGAGGAAAGAGGGAAAACCACGTGGGAACAAAACCCCCCCTCAAAAGAAAATAACAGTTGCTAGACAACTGTTTTCTTCACTGCAAGATGATCCCGCAAAGTCTGAAACTTCTGCTCACTGAAAGTCTTAGTGAAGATGTAGAAATATTTATGGATCTGATGAAGTCCTTTGGAAACCTGTTGGGCCTTGTACCTCTTGATCCTGTGGACCCATCTGCACCTGAAAATATTCCTTTCTGGTGGACATGGAACTAGATTCCAAGTCTGGTTCTGTAGGAGTGAGTCATACTCCTTCTGCATGGCTGCTTTCCACAATGGATTTCCCACAACCCTATTGTAGTTCTGTGGGTTAGTAGATTGAACCATATAGCAATGCATGGGCATCACAGGTTTTGAAGATGAAAGTACATGAGAAGGCTCCTCATGCTGAGATCGAGTCATCCTCAAATCCAATGGATTCCCTACAGGGTTTCCTACTGCCTGAAGTGTGGTCTGTGCCTTCTTAGGCATCTGCTGAAGCTTCGACACTGGCTTCTTATTTGGCTGTACTACCCGCTTATTTCCATGTACATAATCTGAGTGTATGGAATCATCTTTGATGTCTGAAAGTGATGGAAGAACAAGAGTATATGCATGTTTCACTTGAGGTGCATGCAAAGTAATCTCCTTATGTGTAAGCAGAATAAAGGAATTATCGTCAGAAAACTTAGTGAATTTATAAAACCTTGAATTGTGATCCACCTCACCAATTGCAATAATGGAATTGTCATGCATGTCAATTACTGAAATTGAATCTGATGTAAATTTAACCTTTTTAACTTTCTGAGTGATCTGATAAACTGATAGCATATTCATAGAAAGATTTGGAACATGTAGAACATTCTCAAAACTTCCATTGTGGAGTTCCACTCTCCCTTCTCCTGCCACTGCTACTGGAGTATCATCCCCCATGAGAATAGGGGGTCTTGAGCATGGACTCAAGGAAGAGAAAACTTCCTCTTTCGCTGCCATATGATGGGATGCACCAGAATATATAATCCATGAATCAAATGAGGAATTAATTGCAACCAGAGCATGATGATTACCTTTCTTAGGAGCATGATTTTCTTCCTTCTGCTTCTTGACTCCCTCTGGAATGAAGTTTCCAAGGTTGTTCTGTTGAAGTGCTTGTGCCATAAGATCGATCTATTTCTTCATGCATGTGCATTCTTCATGATTCAGTTTATTGCAATAAGTGAATTGCTTTCCCTTCTTCTTCTTCTTCGAATCTGAAGAGTCTCTGGAACCTGAAGAATCATTGAAGGGTTTGGAATATCCCTCCTTCTTTGACTCTGGATGTAATAACTCCTTTTGTTTTTGCTTCGATTTCTGATTGTATGACCCTTTTCCATAATGCATGGCCAGTGCATGTGCTTTGGGATCTTTCACGAGGCCCATCTGTATGAGTTTTGTCTTCTCTTGTGTAAGAGACTCAATGAACTGAGCCAACGTAGGCATTTTCCAATTTGTTCCAAAAAGATGTCTTCCATAATGGAAATTGGAGACATATACAACGTATTCTGGTCCTAGCTTGGCCAAGATTGTTAGAATAAGTTTTTTCTCTTGTGTAGGATTATCAATACCACATTCACCTAATCTTAATAACAAATATTTAAATTTAGTAAAAAAATCTTGTATATTATCAAAACTTTTAGGGTCTAAGGTATTGAACTCTACCTCAAGCATATGACCTCGCATCTCATCCTGCTTTCCAAAGAGTCATTCCAAGGTGGTTCATATCTCGTTTGGAGTCTTTCATGCAGCAACATGAAACCATAAATCAGTGGAGATTAACTCAAGAAGTAGTCATGTGGCCTCATCCTTATGGTTCATCCATCTCATCTTCTCAATCGCTGATGTAGGTTCTATTTCTGTCGCCATCGTCAAATTATATAGTCCTTTTCTTTTGAGTAGAAATGTCTCCTTGGGCTTCCAATCGAAATAATTGTATGGTGTGAGAATTACCACCAAGTTTGATTGTATAATAGTTGTCATATCCATCTCTCCCACTGTTTCTAAGAACCCCTAAAAATTTACTCTCAATCTGCAAGTGAAAAATTAAGAAATCACGACAGAAATGACACTTTAAGTGAAAATTCGTATCATTTTCAAGAGATGATCTTGTGACTTACTTTCTAAGCAAACGGTGAGGAAAATCGCCAAACGGTTGAAAACCCACTTCCAAAATGGGTCGATTTACTTCTCCAATGAGCCGTTTTCTAAAAAACGTAATATTTTTAGGAGCAATCACTGTAGAAAGGTACGGCCATAGATTCGTATCAGTTTCAGGAGGCTATCTTGCGACTTACTTTCTAAGAAAACGGTGAGGAATCTCGCCAAACGGTTGAAAACCCACTTCCAAAATGGGTCTATTTACTTTCCACGAGGGCTGTTTCCTCAAAAACATAATATTTTTGGAGAAATCACTACTAAAATATACGATCACAGATTTAGCTCGTCGAAACTCCGATTTTCCTTATTCTTTGGCTTGTCTGGCTTGCTCCAAGCAACATAGCTATGATACCATATCACTGTTTCATGGAAACCTGCATATGAGATCTAGCTAAAGAAAGTACAAACAAATCTTATCAAGAAAGGAAGAGAGATTCAATATGGAAGAATGAGAAAATATATTCACACTACTCCAATGAGTTGATGATTGATACATAGATCATGATCAATATTATACAATGAATGAGTGGAATACACTCATATATAGGGCAAAACATTCCATAATTAAGAAAAACAATCAAACAGTTAGCTTTCCTTAGGAATGCATGCATGCATAATAGTGATGGTAAAAATAGAAAGTCTAAAATAGAATTAGTTAGTTAACTCCCACTGAACTAGTGTGTCGAAAATATAAATTTCTCCAACATAAAAGATAGTTATTTTCCATTCTTGTGTGTTTACTTGGTTTTTAGATCTTGTGAATGAATCTCAGTTTATTGGCTACATAATTTGGTATTAGAGAAGGAAGATGGTCGGGAGAGGAAGAGGAAGAGCAGGACTTGCTCATATGCACATAGATATGAAAAACCTCCAAAGACAAGTAGCAGATCTTACAAACATGTTGGCTAGTCAGAGAATAATACAAAGATAAGTGTTTGATGAGGAGACAAACCAAGGAGATGTAGGTCAACATATAGAACATGAAGAAGAAAAATTAGAGCGCCTGACTTTTGAAGAAAGGATGCTCAGAGCTCTAGAAGGGAGAAATGATAGGATCAAGATGGAAGTTTCAAAATATGTAGGGAATATTAAACCAGAGGAGTTAATAGACTGGATGAATGCCATGGAATTTGTTTTTGAGTGACAACCTATGCCAGCAAAAAAGAAGATTAAATTTGCATGCACCAAGTTGTAGGGCCACACCATGATTTGGTGGGATCATGTGCAGAAAGACAAAGCAAAAAAATGAAAAGACAAAATTAGGACTTGGAGCAAGATGGAAAAAAAAATGCGAGAATTTTTTTTCCTATGGACTATGCCCAGACCCTTTTTCGTAGATTTCAGAACTTGAAGCAAAACCTGTCCACCATGGAAGAACTCACAAACAAGTTTTATCAGTTGTCCATTCGTGTGGATCACTAGGAAACTGATGAGAAACTGGTTGCAAGGTATGTGAATTGTTTAAAATTTATATTCAAGATGAACTGAGCATGCATAGGGTTCACAACATGGAAGAGGTATACCAATTAGCCTTAAAGGCTGAGGAAAATCAAAACCAGAAATTTTCTCAAAGGAATGGAGGAGCAAGGAGGGGTGCATCATTTGCCTCATGGGGTGGTTTTAACTATGGCATAGGCGAATCATCCCAAGGAGGTGGGAGAACAAAAGATAATCAACAAGTAAACCTGAATCATCCATGAGGAAGAGGATTTCAGGGGGGTATAGGTTACGGTGGTGGAAGAGGAGGACCTTATGTGTTTCAGGTGTGGTATAGAGGGTCATCGAGCATTTGAATGCCCACATTATAACATGCAAGAGCCGAAGCAAGGAAAAAAACGTATTTTGAACATGGTCCAAGATGAGAATGAAGAAGAAGGAGCTAAATCTAAAGTCCTTCCTAATATGGGGAAGAGTCTCATGATATAGAGGTCAATGTTGATTCCTGAAAAGAGCAAAGGTAGAGTAGCGACAATGAAGATTCTTGGTTTCAGACAAATATTTTTCAAACCAGATGCACTTCCGGGGGAAAGGTATGTCAAGTTATTGTTGATAGTGGCAGTTGTGAGAATATGGTTTCCAAAGAGATGGTAGATAAGTTGAAATTATGTTGTGAAACACATCCCCATCCTTACCAAATTGCATGGTTCAAAAAGGGGAATGAAGTCACCATTAATAAAATATGGTTGATCAAGTTTTCCATCGGTAAGACTTATAAAGATGAAGTATGGTGTGATGTCATTCTGATGGATGCATATAATCTATTATTGGCGAGGCCTTGACAATATGACAAAACATTCATGCATGATGGAGGAAATAGTGCCTACACCTTTTGGAAGGATGGATCAAAAGTCATCCTATTGCCCCTTAAGGATGAGGGAAAAACTCAGAATATGTTTTCAGAAAGAGAGTTTGTTAAGGAAACAAAGGAAATATGATTCTACTATGAATTAATAGTGAAAATAAGAGCTATGGAAGACATACCAATTACTACTAAAGTGGCCAAGTTACTAGAATAATATGTGGATGTTATCCCTAATGAACTACCTGATGGTCTTCCACCAAAGAGGGATATTCAACATCACATTGATCTAATCCCACAAACATCTTTACCTAATCAAGTAGCCTATAGGATGAGTCCTACACAACATGTAGAGTTCAACCAACAAGTGACATAACTTATAAATAAAGGTTTGGTTAGAGAAAGCATGAGTCCATGTGTTGTATCGACATTGTTGATTCCAAAAAAGGATAATACATGGAGGATGTGCACAGATAGCAGAGCAATCAATAAAATTACCATCAAATATCAATTTTCTAAACCACACCTGGATGACATGATGGATGTGCTAAACGGAGATAAATATTTTAGTAAGATTGATTTGTGAAATGGATACCACCAGATCCATATTCGTGAAGGGGATGACTGGAAAACTACCTTCAAGACCAGGGATGGACTATATGAATGGATGGTGATTCCATTTGGGCTGTCCAATGCACCTAGTACTTTCATGTGGTTGTCAAGTATTGTGCTTCGACCTTATATTGGTAAGTTTGTTGTCGTTTATTTTGATGCCATCCTAGTTTTCAGTAACCACAAAGAAGATCACTTGTAGCATTTAAAAATTATATTGGATGCATTGAGAAAACATCAAATTTATGCAAACCTGAAGAAATGTAGGTTCCTGCAAGAAATTTTGGTATTTATAGGTTTTGTCATTTCGACATAAGGAGTCAAGATGGATTCATAGAAGGTCGAAGAAATTTTAGATTGGCCTATTCGTAGGAGCATAACAGAGGTAAGAAGTTTTCATGGGATGACTACCTTTTATCGAAAATTTATTCGAAATTTTAGCAGTATTGTAGAACCTATAACATATTGCACCAAAGGAAAGACATTCAAGAGGACCAATGAAGCTGAGGAAAGTTTTCAAGTTTCTAAAGACGAAGGTAACTGAGGAACCCATATTAGCCTTACCGTATTTTGATAAAATTGTTTGAGGTAGACTGTGATTCTTCACATGTAGGCATTGGGGTTGTACTTAGCCAAGCAGGTAGACCAATTGCATTCTTTAGTGAAAAGTTGAATGAGGTAAGAAAGAACTACTCCGCATATGATGTAGAATTTTATGCAATTGTGCAAGCATATTGACATTGGAGGCATTACTTAGTGCTGAAATAGTTTGTGTTATTTACCGATCACATTGCATTAAAATATGTAAACACCCAAAATAAATTGAACAATAGACATGCAAAATGGGTCTCTTTCTTACAAGACTACACCTTTGTTATGAAGCAAAAATTAGGACAACAAAATCAAGTTGCATATGCTTTGAGTCGACTCACTGTTATTTTGACAACCACGAAAAATAAAGTAATTGGGTTTTTTTCATTAAAGGATCTTTGTGCGTCTGATAATGATTTTCAGGAGATTGTGGAATAGTTTAAGAATCCAGTCGTTGGGAACATGGATCTTAATCAGGGTTAATATTTTATGCAAGATTACTACCTCTTCAAAGGAAAAAAACTATGCATTCCAATTGGTTCAATGAGGGGAAATATTATCAAAGACCTTCACAATAGTGGTTTGGCAAGAAATTTTGGAAAGGATGTGACACTAGCCTTAATCTAAGATAAGTATTATTGGCCAAATATGAAAAAAGATATAACCAGGTATGTGGCATGGTGTAGTATTTTCCAAATGGATAAAGGACACTCATAGAACACAAAGTTGTATATGCCATTACTAGTGCCCACATGCCCATGGAAAGATCTAAGCATGGATTAAATTCATCCATATCACGAGATCCATCACCTTTTGATTACCTAGTATGCCTCTGTTATTATCTCCCTAAAGCAATTAAGGACTTGGTGCAACAATATTTTGAATTTTTTGATAATCTTCGTTATAGTCCTCGTATCTCTTATCCAAAACTTACAATGGATGGTGTAGCAGGTGGAGGTGGAGGTGGTGGACAAGTGAACCCACCACCACCTCCCTTGAGGATATTTGCCAAAGTAGATGCTAGATATGCTCCTTTAGCCCTTCCTGCAAACTTGCATGATTTCCCTGATAACTATATGAAAATCTTACCTAAATTTATGGGGGAAGGGGATTTAACAACCACTGAACATGTGGCATTTTTTTATTATCAATTTGTTGATATTCTAGGCATTGAGTATGAATATGTTTACATGAGATTGTTTGTAAAAACTTTCGAGGGTCAAGTCAGAAACTGGTTTAGGGGACTTCCTACAGATTCCATAGCAACTTATGATGAATTAGAAACTGTTTTCTTGAGACAGTGGGGTGAGAAAAAATATCACCTATATTATTTGACCGAATTTGGTGCTTTAAGAAAGAAGCCTTTTGAAATAGTTTCTGAATTTATCCAAAGGTTTAATAAGCTGTATAGTAAGATCCCAACTGAGGTTAAGCCATCCCAACCAGTTGCTAAATTCACTTTTGGAGGGGCATTTGACTCTGACTCTGCATTAATCTTAAGGGAGAGAAGAGATACAACATTAGTTGGGACGCAAGATGATGCTATTGAAACTGATTCTAATATGATGACATCGAGAAAACTAAAAACAAAGGTTGAAATGGGAGTTAGGGAACCTAGAAATATTAAAGAACAAGGAGGACCTTCAGGTTCAAGGAAGAATACACATGATGAGAAAATAAAGGAAATGGATAAAATCATTAAATGTTTATCTAATAAAATATCTAGGATGGAGATGGAGAAAGCCAAATCCTGACCCTTATGTTAGGAATCCAAATCAATTCAGGAGAAACCTCAATACAAATCCTTAATTTCAACAGAGACCAATTAAGAACGAGGATCAAAAAATTCAAGCTCCTTTCAAAAATGAGAATTTAATACAAGGAGAAGAAGTTCAAGAATATGATGAATTATATGAGGAAATGAACAATCTAAGTGATGATGATAGTGAACCTCATCTAACCCAACAAGATTATGAACAATCTTTAAGTTCTGGACAATTATTTGATGAGGGAAATATCAATAACTTTGATGAGCCTACCTCACAATAGAAAGATCTAACTGGTTCGATATTGGACGAACTACATAATAAATATTATTTAAGGCCAAGAGATAAAATTGTTGCTTCAAATCCAGCAAAAAAGGTTTTGCTGCAAAATAAAGGAAATGAAGTAGTAGTCTTAAAACCATCTACTAAAACATCAATAGTTCAAATGAAGCAGGTCGAAACAAAGACAACACAAACTAAAACACTAGAGAAGAAAGAAGCAGAAGTGAAGACTAAAGAATTAGAAAAAGTAGATGGTACTTTCAATCTGGAAGATGATTTGATCAATCTGTAGGGTGAGAGTCCAACAATCATGTTTGGGCCTCGTATTGAACATGACAAAGATTCTGTGGCTCCATTTTATATCACTCTTACTGTACATTATCATTTTCTACATAATTGTATGCTAGACTCAGGGGTTTCACACAATCTGATGCCAAAGGTAATAATGGATAAATTGGACTTGCCAATTACCAGACCTTATCAGGACCTATATTATTTTGATTCTAGGAAATTTAAGTGTTTTGGTATGATAAAGGATTTAGTTGTAAATTTGGCCCAAATCCCAGTCAAAAGTGTTCTTATGGATGTGGTAATAGTTGATGTACCTGCAAACTATGGCATGCTTTTGTCAATATCTCCGGGTGCTAATCTAGGAGGATCAATACAATTAGATATGACATATGCCACGATTCCTATTTTTGGTGGACAATTTACAAGATTGTATAGAGAGACACAACTAGATTACATAGTAAGTGATTCAAAAAATCCTAACAATTATCTAGTCTATGTTGTTGATCAGGACTTAGGAAATTGTATATTATCTATTGATGATGATTTTGAAGCTTCTACAGAGAATGAAAATGAAAAAATTAAAACTTCTGAAGAAAATGTAAATATTAGAGAAGGAATGTGGAAAATGTATTTCAATGGTGCCTCTTCATGGGAAGGAGCAAGAGCTAGAGTGTTATTTGTGGCACCAAATGCTGAGTATTACATTCCATTTTCCTATGTGAATATGAAGCTTTGATTTTAGGATTAGAAGTTGCTAGAAATCTCAAAATTCAACACTTGATAGTATATGTGGATGCTGAGCTTATTGTTAAATAAATAAGACACAAATATCAAGCTGAACATCCTAGAATGAAATCCTACCAAAACTGTGCATGAGATTTGATTGAAACATTTTTCCTATGTTTTAACATTCATTCTATTCCAAGATTGCATAATCAACAAGCGTATTGATTGGCTAAAGCTGCAAGTACTTTCATACCACCTATTTTTTTGAAACTGAAATATCATATTGAGATGAGACATAAACCTTCAATACCTGATAATGTTCACTATTGGAAAATATTTGAGGATAATGAACATATAAATACATTTCTTGAAATGGTGGATGAATTTTTTGAAACACATATTGATCAAGAAAATCAAAATGATCCAGCATGGATCATGTAAGAAGGAGAAACTCAAGAGAAGTTTAAAGACAAAATTTCAAATCATAAAATGCTTCTGTTAAAAAACAATCAGATTCCAAAGGGGCTCATTTCTTTAGAAATGTTGTTTGATCAGAATGATATCCCTCTAAAATCTACTTTGTAGCCTCAACTAGAAGAAGTCAAAGATTTAAATGTTGGTTCTGAATAAAGTCCAAAATTTGTAAAGTTGTCCAAACATCTTTCCATTGAGAAAAAACAAAAATACATGGAATTACTTAAGGAATTTAAATATGTTTTTTTTATGGTCTTTTGAATATTTGAGGACATATGATACTTCTATTATAGAGCATAAGATTCAGTTAAAACCAGGTGTCAATCTGTCCAAACAAAATATTAGATAGAACAATCCTATTCTTTTTCCTGTAATATAAAGGGAGGTTAAGAAACTTCTTGATGCAAAAATTATTGTGCCTCTTAGTTACTCTGAATGAGTAGCTAATCTGGTTCCTGTCAGAAATACAAATGGGGAGATAAGATTATGTGTAGATTTTATAAATTTAAATCGATCTCCATTAAAATATAATTACCCTCTTTCGAAAATAGATCATATTCTTGAAAGGGTAGTTAGGGCGAATGGAATTTCTATGATTGATGGATTTTCAGGGTATAATCAAATAGTTGTCCATGAAGATGATAAAGAAAAAACTGCATTTACCACTCCATGGGAAACTTTATGTATGGTAAAATGCCATTTGGTTTGATGAATGCAAGTGCAATTTTTCAAAGAGCCATTGATATATAGCTTTTGTTGGTGAGATAGACAAATTGTTGTTATCTATTTGGATGATCTGACAATTTTTTCCAATTTTGATACGAAACATTTGAAATACCTCAGACAAACTTTTGATAAATGCAAAAAAATTGGTTTGTCTCGAAATCCCAAGAAAACTCATTTTTCCATGCAAGAAGGGAAGTTGTTAGGTCATATTGTATCAAAATATGGAATTAAGGTTGATCCAAAAAGATTTGAAGCCATTGATAAGATACATATACCAAGAAAGAAAAAACAAATTCAGTCATTTTTCGGAAGAATTGATTTCATGAAAAGATTTATTCCAAATTTTGTTGAAATTATTAAACTGATCATAGATATGCTGAAGAAGGATAATGAGGTGAAATGGAAAACGAAAGCTAAGATATATTTTCAATGAGTCAAAAAAGACATAGGGGAAGCACCAATGTTGGTAACTCCAGATTATTCAAAGGATTTTTTAATATTTTCTTTTGAATCTAAACATAGGATTGCAACAATGCTTTTACAGAAAAATAATGATGCATTTGAACAACCTATTTCCTTTTTTTAGTAAAATCCTCAAAGATGCAGAGTTGAAATATGATATTATAGAAAAACAAGCTTACACTATGGTTAAATCACTTAAAGCTTTCAGGACATATATATTACATTCCAAGGTGATAACTTATGTACCCACCAGTACAATTAAATACATCTTAATTCAACATGATAGTGATGGAAGAAGAGGTAAATGGTTGGAAAAAATTCAATAATATGATCTAGAAATCAAACCAACCAAATTGGTAAAAGGACAAGGTTTAGAAAAAATGTTTGTTGAATCAAATCTTAGAGCTCTTGGAATAAATCACTTTGATTCTGCAAAATCCTCTACTAGATATAAAAGAAATTGATGATCAAGTGCCAACAACTCAAATAGATGACAAATTATCTTCCTCCTCTTGGTATAACAACATAGTGTCATACCTTCTTACTCTTCAATGCCCCGCTGATATGACTCATGCGAAGGCAATAACATTAAAATTACAGGAAATCAAATATTGCATTGTTGATGGTAAGTTGTATTGGAAAGATCCTTTGAGTTTTTTATTAAGTTGCTTAATAGAGTCTTAAACATAAGGTGTTATTGATGAATTTCACAAAGGGATATGTGGAGGACGCCATGCTTGGAGGGACACATCGTATAATATCCTAAGGGCATGCTATTATTGGCCAAAATTGTTCACTGATGTAAATGCAAGGGTTAGAGCTTGCAGAAAATGACAACTTTTTGCTGGAAAACAAAATCTTCTTGACTTACCTTTAGTCCCTGTCAAAGATGAAGCTCCTTTCCAACAATGGGGCCTAGATTTCATTGGATAAATTCACCCTCGGTCAAGTGCCCAACACAAATGGATCTTAAATGCCATTGATTATTTTTCTAAGTGGGTAGAATCTAATCCAACCAGGAATGCTACAGACTCAGTGGTAATAAATTTCTTGGAAGAAAATATTTTAGCAAGATTTGGTTGTCCAAGAAAAATAATCACAGATAATGCACACGCTTTTAAATATGTTTCTATGGTAATTTTTTGTCAGAAATATAATATTATTTTGGTTCATTCTACAACTTATTATCCTCAAGGGAATGGACTAGAAGAATCTTCTAATAAAAGTTTGATGAGGATAATTAAGAAAGTTCTGACAAAAAATAAAAAATCTTGGCATATACATTTAAAATATTCTCTATGAGAAAATAGAATCAACACCAAGAAATCAATAGGTATGTCACCTTTTCAATTGGTTTATGGCACACATGCTATTTTACCTATTAATATTACTCTTCCTGTGATGAATTTATGGCAGTATGCTAATGAAGAACCAAATGATTTGACAAGAAGTATCAATCAAATAATTGAGGTCCAACAGAACATGGAAGAGGTTGATGAAAAAATTCAAAAGTATCAAGTCAAAATGAATTCTATATTTGATAAGAAAGCCAAAGACAAAGAATTTATTCCTGGAGACTTAGTTCTAAAATGGGAAGCTAGAAAAGAGGATGCTGGAAAACATGGAAAATTTGATCATCTTTGGTTTGGTCCTTTCAAGATTACAATAGTTGAAGGGAGAAATTCCTTCTCTCTTAAAAATCTAAATGGAGAAATTCTTGATGCCCCTATCAATGGGCGTTACTTAAAGCATTTCATGCAGTAGTTTAGTTTTCGGTTTTAGTTTTAGTTTTAGTTTTAGTTTCCCACTATACATACCGATGTGGATTGGATTTACATTGGCATTTAAATTTCATTTTTCTTTTAAAATCCCTGATTGGGTTAAGAACTCATTATTTATGATTTATAATCCAATTAAGGATATTTCAGTGTTTTGATTGGTGAAAAAGTTTGTGTAACTATTGTTTCAAAAAATTATCTTTTTTTCGATTAAAAAAAAGAAAGAAAGAAAATAAAGTTCTCATTGAACCATGAATCATTTTTTTATTTTCAGTAAATAAAACTATAGTTTCTTTTGATACAAGTAGTTGAAGAGTTCATTAAAAAAATTAGAGCTATGAAAAATCTTTATAGTTTAGGATACAAAATTACAAAGATTCTGAGTCCAAAAATGGATTTTTTTTCTATAATAACTGCCTACATATTTGTATCTTAATCCTTCGCAAGTTTGTCAAATTCATAGCTACATGAATAAAGAAAAAAAGAACATGTAACCTATCATGGGATACTAATGGGGACTGTATCTTCTACATGCTTTTATTCCACTGATTTCATTGGATTTCCCAAATGATGAAACTCTGCATTCACTGGGAGACCCAATTGTTGAACCTCTTTGATGTTCTGATGCTTTGTTTTGTGACCTGGAAGGAGATGAGCTGGGGAAGAATGATTCCTGGGAAAGGGGGATGATGCTATTGAAACTCTGGATCCAGCTGATTCTGCATGAACAAAGATTGGTGGTTGTCACCTTTGAAGTTGTATTAATTATCAGTTATAGGAGCTTATATGTTCTATATTCCGACTTACAATTCTCATTACCATTTCCAGTTCTTCACGATGTCACAATTCCTGTGATTGGAGACACTGATGACGCTGACCATTCGAATTTTGAATATCTAGGATTATTTCTATCTGCTCCCGAACCTGCTCCTAAAGGATATGAATTGCATAGTTGAGGAATTCACAATAATCATGGAAATGACTCATCTTTCTCCTTTCTATTGGATTCCATGGAACAATGTGATGAATAGGCTTAATTCTTCTTAAACTCCAAGAGAAATCAGGTAAATTTCTCCTTTTGTCTCCTTACCATTCTATTGAATACATAAGGTCTTTTCACAACAGATATGAGGGATAATTCCCACAAATTGAAGGATAAATTCATAATTGAATGAAAAGACTAGAGCGACGATGAAGAGGGGATTTGTGATGTCATATTTATTGGGTCTGTGATCATCACTGGTACAAAACAGAGAGGATAATCATATGAAAAATGTTGAAAGGTGAGAACATTGTTGCAGGAGTGATTGAGAAGAGAGTCCAGATTCAACAGAGATAATTGTGTGAAGTATATTTCGTCCATCATAGCTAATGAGAAATTCCTCTACACCTGTTACTCCTAACATTAGTGTTACGGACAAATACATTTTTATTTCTTATCAATCATATTAATCTTTATAGAAATGATAAACTTAGCCAATATTAGAAAATTAAAACATGTTATTTTAACAGGTGTGGCAAAGTTCTTATTCATTTCTTGATTCTAATTGAAAGGTATATCTAGGATAATCCTAGTAAATTTAGCTTTAATATTATATTATAACGGATGAGTTTTCTCAAGGTTAATCCTTAAAAAATAAATTCTTTCCAAATATAATTTACCTATAGGAGAAGGTATACCTAGAATTGAAACAAAACTAATCTCGGAGTATTCTAAAACTGTAGACAAACCAACTTTACATTGGATACAAAATGGATTTCATCCCTTGTATCTTAGACACATTGATTGCCCCCACTTCAAAGTAATAAAATTAAGTAAGACAGGTGGTGAAAGGAAATTCATAAAATGATTTCCCCCATCTTGTCCAAATATAGATGATGAAAGGAAATTCATACAATGATTTCCCTCATCTCAATCAAATGAAAGCATGTTTTTGAAGTGGTGAAAGGAAATTCAATTTGGGGGATATATATAACTTCATCGGGGTACTGAACATGCCTGCTGGTAGTGAAGCAATATCTATGACATATGTAAGGATTTCTTACATATCTTCATCACATACTCTGTTATTTAGTTTTTTTCAATGATACTTATGTCCTGATCCAATTAGGTTTCCTTAATGAAATATACATTATATCTTTATAACCTTGAGATAAAACTAAGTGAGTAAAAGTATGATATTCTAGTTAAATTTGGTTTGATTATCCTGGATAATTCTTGAGTAATTTAGAAAAAAAAAAGAGAAAATCTTCATTAGCTTCACTTGACATTTATATCTAAGCTTGTTCTAAATTTCTATATATGGTTATTTTTGTTTCTTCTATATAGGATTAAATCTCTAAAGGAAAGAAAGTACTTAGTTGAATAAAAAACAAAAACAAAAACAATAATGACTCCATTTACCCAGTAAAGGCACCTAGTCTGTTGTTCTCTGATGCCTCGCAGGGAGCCACAATCCCCAGATGGAGCCTATGTTAGAACATAAGTCAAAATTTCAAATAAAGATTCAAATTTTGAATCCCTTTTGAATTTGTTCCTAATTTTGTCATTTATTAATAAAATTTAACTTTAGAATCACTATTTTATACACTAATAAAATCTTTTGTTATGTTTTGACAGGGCAGATCAATCCTTAGCCGCCAAACTTGATGCTTATCAAGATCGACTATTCATGAAACTTCAGTGATTTAAAATTGCAAAATATTTAATCAACGATACAATTCTCATTTGAGGTTCCACTTCGAAACTTCACACTTCGATAGTCTAAGCTTAAACGTTCAAAGGTCCTCTTAACCTCGAAGTCATGAAGCTACAGAATATTTCTTTATAAAGTAAAGTACTCGACTGATGTGTCCTATGCCACCTAGAATTCTTTACACGTGGAGACACGTGGAACTCATTTTTGGCATTCTGGGACACATAATTCACATGTTTCAGGGTGACACGTGTCACTCATGTTCTAATGACACGTCATTATATGTGACATCATCCTGCCACGTCACTCCGGAAGATTGTCCTCCAGGATATCATATTATCAATGAATCCAAGAAGTGATGGAGTTCCAAAGTGTTGAAGTGCTGAAGATTAAAGGTTAAGTAATGATTTATTAAGCACAATTAGTGGTAAGTAATCACTTTGCGAATTCATCCTTCGGGACAACTTTAACATTTTCCATTCCAATAGTCCCGAAGTCATGAAGCTCCAAATTTCCAAAGCCCCGAAGTCGTGAAGCTCCAAATTTCCAAATCCCCGAAGTGTTCAAGGCTTAAAAAGGAAAAGCAATGGTTAAGTAATTAAATCTTGATTAAAAGGTAATTAATCATTCCATGACTTCGTTCTTCGAGACAAGTTTAACATTCTCTATTCAAATCCTTGAACGTCGAAGTGCCGAAATACTTACTTTCACTAATTTTGATTATTAATGTAAATTAATTATGATTAGTGTGAAATATTTGAATGAAGTTTGCTGTAGTCAGGTAATAAATTCACCAGCTTTTAACATGATTTCCCTGTCATTTGGATACAAAGTGTTAAATGTAGAATTGATTAGTGTGTTAATTAGGATTTGATAAAAGATTTCAACTCCATATCATCTCTACATTCACATTCCAAATTCTATCTCATCTCTGCATTCATATTCATAAGTCTTTTTTTCTTAAAGGAGCTAGTATTGTAGAAGGGAAATCATGGCGCCACGCAAAGCAACAAGAAGACAAGATCCATATGTAGAAGAGTCAAATCCAAATTGAAATATTTATTTAGATACTACTGCTCGCCTCACAAAAAACGTCAAATCATGAGCGTAGGTATATGAAATTTTGAACGACGAGAAATTCATCCCTTCATATGTGATCCAAAAAAGGATCTAGAGAAGGCTAAGAACAACTCAGAACGCGCAGAAGAAAATCAGGACACTCAGAATGGCTTCAACAGACAACTAAAGGGAAAAACTTCAAAGTTCCCAAAACTCAGTTAAAATGGCATGATCACAAAGAGTGCGTCGCAATATTTCTAACGGCGCAAACAACTCATCAAACAAAGTTACTGATCAAAATTTATAAGCGGTCAAAGTTCAGTCAAACTTGGTCAAAAGTCAAAAATTCAAGGTGACACGTGGCATCACTGCAAGGGTGACAAGTGGCATGTCCATACAGATGATTTGGCATGGGATGACGTGGAAAGGTAGACACGTGGATGAATTGGGTGGTGACACGTGTTAGTTTCATGGGAAAATTATATGGTGCCACGTGGCCTAGTCATGGGCTTCCACGTGGCACCCCTCCAATGGTTGGTGTGTGTAAAAGTTTTTATGACTCCACCGGAGTCGAAATCATGACCTCCGTTAGCCCAAAGGCCCCACACCTCCGCGCTACCAATACACCATGCTATATTGCTTGTTTATAATATGGTGGAAATTTAATTTAAGCTTAATGTTTATGTATGCACCAAAGGAAAAGGGGCTAGGCCTTTGGAACAACCCATGGTTATGTGTGTTGGTCTATGCGACCATATTCCGAACGCCATATATGGAATTCCGCCTAACTATCTACCAATTTAAACCACTTGCCAAATATAGCCCACCATTTTAGTCGCATATTCCAACTCTACCATTTTCGTAGCAACTGCCACCATATATAGCCATCCGCCAAAACTTAACCACCGCCACATTTCACGTCAGATATTCCAACCGCCTCCACCAACTGTCCGCCATTCTAGTGACCGCCCGCCAGATTTGGCTGGGCGCGGAAAAACTGTTGTAAACCGCCAATCAAAGCGGCTTCCACGGGATTCGATCCTAGGACCTCTGCTAAAACAAACTCAAAATTTAGCTCCGCCCACCAATGCACCAACAACCTCAATTATGACATAACTGCCATTTTTTTTTGTATAAGAAGAGGGCCTTGTTTAGTAATTCAGGGGAGAAGACAGAGAGAGGAGTTTGAGCGCACCCGTACGGATTTTTACAGACTGGGGCATGCTTTTCGATATTTCCAATCATTTATTGGAGGAGCAGTGGCATGCAAACTGAGGCAAGGGTGCTTCTTGGGCCAAAAAGTGTCCGACTCAAATCGAGGCATGGATATAGTCATTTTGAGGTAAAACGACGCCAAGAATGTAGTGGTGGTGTTAGTTTTTTTATCTGAGCAAATATTTTGTGGCTTAACTCAAGAATGAGGTATACTTATGTATTTTTCCCAATTCTTTTGTAGAGTTAATAAAAAGACCTACCCATTTGAGAGCAGGACCCAGAGATGCAATCCACCAGGGACGAACTCCATTAACAATTTCTTTATATTCATATTGCATGCTTATGTCTCTTTCCTTATTGATATTTTCCTTCTTTATGGTGTACTTTTTTTTATGCTCATTTAATACAGTTCTTTAATAAGTCACCTGACGAAAAGATACCAGATCATGTTGGTATCAGAGAAGTAATCTTTGACTTGAATTTTTGAGTATGAATGCTTACTAGGGCCAAGCATAAGCAGTGTGAAGGAACTCTTAATACTTTCAATCCTAAATTTGATCGTGCATCCCAAAGGAAGAAGATGGCATAAGAGGATAAGTGTGATGAACATGAGAAAAAATTTCACATCCTCTTTTATCGCATGTCAGAAATGGTCGAACGAATGTATGGAGATTATGAGAAGAGGATGAAGAAGAAAGGGAAGAAAAAGGAAGCACCACCAGATGATGATGCTTCGGTAAACCGAGGGATTGGAGGCGATCCTCTTAAGCCTCCATATTTGCCTTCAAGTTCTATTTCTTCTTCCTCTGAGAATTCTCATCACTCTCAACATTCTAACTATAAAGCCTCTTCTAAGAAACCTTTATTAAAGCTTGATGTAAAGTTTTCTTTAACTATGTTTAATGGAGATGCTAATCCTAAAAAACTAGATAATTGGATCCGACAGGTTGAAGTATATTGCCATGTTCAACATATTGACGAAGAGGAAGTTAAAGTGCAATTGGATTCTCTTTGGCTGGAAGGCACCGCTCTTGTATGGTGGAAGAGAAAGCTACAGGACATAAGTAAGTGTAGTAATTTTCTTTCCTCATGGTCAGAATTTAAAATAGAGATAAGGAAGCAGTTCTATCCATTAGGGTATTTACATAAAACAATGATGGAATGGAAAACCTTGAGACATAGTAAAGGTCTAACTGTACAAAGTTTCACAGAAGAATTTAGGAAGAAATTTCTAGCATTGAATATTCCTTTGGATTCTTATGAAACTTTAATGAAGTATATTTGCGCACTTCACAGTTACATTCATCATACTTTTCTCTTGTTTAACCCCACTAGTCTTGATGAAGTTTGTGTGCAAGCCACTCACCTTGAGAACAGGGGGAAACATGTTCAAGAATATCCCACAAATAAACCTTCCAATTTCCCTCACAAGAGTTTCAAGAATTTTAAAATGAATGACAAGAAGACCGCTACATTAACGAGGGAAGGAGGAAAACCATCTTGCACTCATTGCAAGAGGAGCGATCACGATGAAGAACAATGTTGGAAACTGCATCCAGAAAAAAACCTGAAACAATTCGGTGAAAAGGGGAAGACAAAGATTGTTGCTACAGTGTAGCAGGATCTTGGTTCCGAATCAGGAGATGAAGGAAAGATCACGATGGTTGGAGTACAAGGTAAATATTCTCTTCATGCTAGTTCAAGTTCCAATGATGAATTTCATATTGATGAATGAAAGAGGAATGATTTATTTCATATACGAGTTGTATCTAAACATACTAAGATAGATACATTATTTGATCTGGGTTCCCAAGTAAAATTAATATCTGAAGCACTTGTCAAGAAGATGGGTCTTGTAACGAAACCACATCCAAATCCTTACCGTCTTGGTTTAGTATGTGATAAATAAAAACTTAATGTCACCAAACAATGTAGGGTCAGATTTTCTATTGCTTCAAAGTTGATTGATGAAGTGGATTTGGATATTGTACCACTGGATATATGTGGCATAGTGTTGGGAAGTCTGTATCTTTATGATAGAAAATAAGTCTTCTTTCGTCATGAGAACAAATACCACCTTACTAAAGGGGGAGTGGAATATATTGTTAGAGCTCACAACATGAGGGTAAATACAACACTTGTTAGTGCAGGGCAAATGAAAAAAATCATAACCACTAATAAAATATATGTACTCATGGTCATCAAAGAGAAAGATGTCGGGACATCCGACACTTTTCAAGGGTGTGATCCATCTCATAAACATGAATTAATTGATATTGTTTCTAAGTATGATGATATTTTTCAGGAACCAGATGGATTACCTCCTAAGAGGGAAATCCAACATGAGATACATCTTCAACATAATTCTCCTCTTCCTAATGTGGGAATGTACAAGATGTCAGTTGTGGAGATGATAGAGATCCAGAAGCAGGTACAGGGCTTATTGGATCAAGGGGTCATCAGGCCTAGTTCATCTTCTTGTGGTTCTCCGATCATGATGGTGCCAAAGAAATATGGCACATGGCGAATGTGTGTCGATTACCGGGCTTTGAATAAAATCACAGTGAAAAATCGATACCCTCTTCCTCCTATAGATGATTTACTTGATCAATTAAAGAATCTTGTTTATTTCACTAAGTTGGATTTGCGCAGTGCATATCATCAAATCAGGGTCGCAGAACAGGATGTATGGAAGGCTGCCTTTAAAACCAAAAAAGGATTGTTTGAGTGGTTAGTTATGTCGTTTGGGATTTGTGATGCTCCGATAACTTTCATGCGTGTGATGAATAATGCATTCAGGCCTTTCCTGAATGCCTTTGTGAGTGTGTATTTAGATGACATTCTTGTTTTTAGCGAGACTTGGGATGAACATGTTGTTGATGTTTGGACAACATCAGGAATACATTCTTCCATATATATATATGACATAATATTTATAATACAACGTATAAATATACTTAGTAAATAAATAGTTACTTATTATCCAAGTGACACATCCTTTCATGGATGGTCACCATATGTTCTATATCTATGAAACTCTCATCATTGTAATAACATCAATTTAATATAAGCATTTTCTATTGTACTTGTGTCTTTGTGCATGGTTATTCTTCTTGTGATCTTGGTTATTACTATTGCTATTGTTCATGGTTTATGCTTCAGTTCAAGTAAATTTATAAAGTAATTGAATGTAATTGAACAACATTAAAATCCAACATGGTATCATAGCAGCGTTCTGGAAAGAAGACTATTGCACATGCATTGACCTTCTACATCAACTCGTCGTACCTTTCCTGCAATTCATTGTTTTGTTGCAACTGCAACTCAAGCTAAAATTTCTGCACTCTTCCAACAACCATGGTGAACCATATTTTGGTGGAAGATAGGCTTGATGGAACAACCAACTTCAGTTCTTGGAAATATAGATTGCTCATCACTCTAGAAGAGAGTGAACTAATGAAGTGTGTTGAAGAACTTGTAGCAGAATCAACTGATGATGCAGAAAAAATACAATGGAGGAAGAATGATGCAAAATCTATAAAAATCATCATCTATTATGTGAGAGACCATTTAATCCCTCACATATCCAACTTGAAGACAACTAAGTAGATGTACGACACCTTGAAGAAGTTGTTTGAGAGTAACAACACCAACATAGCACTTGTCTTGAGACACTAGCTTCAAAATCTCAAGATGATGAAGTCTGATATAGTTGCCACCTTCTTCATGAATATTTCAGAGACCATAGGTTAGTTGGGTGCTATTGGTGAAATCATCTTTGATAGAGAACTTGTCATGATTACTCTTAATGGTCTTCCAAGACATTGGGAGCCATTCATTCAAATTATCGGTGGGTGATCCAAATTGCCCAAGTTTGGTCATTTATGGGTAGACTGTACTCAAGAGGAGACTAGACTTGTAGCTAGAGGCATGCAATGTTCCCATCATGATGAAAATCAAGCCCTTGCCACTCGTGCAAGGAAAATAAAAGGAAAAAGAAGAGGTTTCAACAAAACCTTTAAAGGAAGGAAGTCAACACCAACTTTTGAGCACAAAAATAAGGACATGTCAAAGGTTCAGTGCTTCATATGTGACAAGTATGGCCACTATGAGAAAAATTGTCCTACATGGAAGAAAGGAAAACAACATGCTTCCACTGCTAATGTTGATTTAGAACCACCTCAGAGGAAGTCAAGGAATGCAAACATTAAAAATGAAGAGTTCTTCTTCATTTCATCCCTCTCAAGTATGGTTCCTAGTAGTAATGATGTTTGGTTGATTGACAGTGGTGCTTCCAGACATATGACTGGATACAGAGAGCACCTTACAGATCTAGTAGAGAAAGAATCTTGTTTGCATTTTTTACTTTGTGATGATGCGAGATATACTGTGAAGGGATTTGGATCCACCTCCTTACAATTGGATTATGGCACCCCACTCCATTTGAGCGATGTATTATTTGTACATGGGATGAGAAGGAACCTTGTCTCTATTTCATCCTTAGAGAACACAGGCTACAAGGTTGCTTTCTCTGATGGAGAAGTTCTTGCACGGAACAAGAACTCTATTATGGATTATGCCCGGGTGATTGGTGTTCGAGAGGACAGATTGTATAGATTGACTGTTCGACCAGTTCAAGCCCTAATACATGATTCTATTAGTTTGAGTGAACTATGGCATAGGAGACTTGCTCATTTACATTATAGAGCTCTTCCCGCTCTAGGGAAGATGGTGACAAGCCTTCCAAAGATCCACATTGAACACGATGGAATTTGCAGAGGTTGTGCTCTTGGAAAGAATGCCAAGAGGTCCTTTCCAAGCAGCGACAGTAGATCCAAGGGGATCTTAGACTTGGTTCATACATATTTATGTGGACCCATGACAATTTATTCCTTAAGTGGATACCTATACTATGTGGTCTTCATTGATGACCACTCTCGCAAGACTTGGATTTACTTATTGAAGACCAAGGATGGATTCCTTGCTATATTTCAGGAATACAAAGCACAGGTCGAAAACCTAACTGGAAAGAAGATTAAAGTGTTGATATTAGATAATGGAGGAGAATAAATCTCCCAGGATTTCAGTGATTTCTTCATTGAGGTAGGGATCAAGAGGGAGTACACTGTTCCTTACAACCCTCAACAAAATGGGGTTGCAGAGAGGAAGAACAGATCTATTATCGAGACAGTCAAGGCAATGATTCATGATTAACATTTACCTATGTTTTTGTGGGCAGAAGCATCCATGAATGCAGTGTATGTTCAGAGTAGAAGTCCTCATAAGAATGTAAGGAACATGACTCTCGAGAAGGCCTTCACTAGAGTGAAGCTTGAGGTTGGACAGTTCAGGATATTTGGGTGTCTAGTATACATTCATATACCCAAAGAGAAAAGGACCAAGCTAGACCCTTCTGGAAGAAAGGGTACATTTGTGGGGTACAATGAGTCTTCAAAGGCATACCAGATCTACATCCCTGGTCAGAGACAAATTGAGGTGAGTAGAGATGTTACCTTTGGGGAGGAGGTAGCCTTCATGAGATCTAGAGGATATCACATGGATATTGATAGTGAGAAAGAATAAGAGATGGTTCATTCTCCCCCTCACCCTCCAACAGTTCAGAGGGAGACATTTGAGCCTATTGATCCCATTCATCCTGTACCTCTAGTTGATGTTTCGAGAGATATTGTATTAGGTCAGAAGAGACATACATGGGATCGTCAGACTTTGCAGGACATGTAGCTCCTGATGGTACCTTCCGAGAGAGCAAGAGACCTCAGAGATATTTGTGCTATACCACAACTATGAGCCACATCATTGATTATGAGCCTTCATGTTATGAGGAGGCATCTAGTCAACCAGTATGGAGAGATGCCATGATGGAGGAGTATCTGTCCATCATGAAGAATGATGTGTGGGATATTGTTTCGAGTCCTGAAAGGATGTCTGTAGTGATTTCCAAATGGATCTATAAGATCAAACATACAGCTGACGGAAGCATCGAGAAGCACAAAGCAATATTTGTTGCTAGAGGATTCTCTCAAGTGGAGGGAATAGATTATGAGGAGACATTTTCTCCTGTTGCTCGATACACTTCTATCCGGATGATTATTTCCCTCGCAACATCGATGGGTTGGAAACTACATCAGATGGATGTGAAGACAACCTTTCTCAATGGAGAGATTGAGGAAGAAATATACATCGAGCAACCAGATGGTTTCCTCAGACATGAGAAGGAGTCTCATGTGTGTAGGTTGAAGAAGGCCCTGTATGGACTCAAGTAGACACCTCGAGCTTGGTATGCGAGGATTGATGGACACCTGATGAGTTTGGGCTTCGGAAAAAGTGTTGCTGATCCCAACCTGTACTACAAGACTGTTAACGATGAGGCCTTGATTTTGGTCCTCTACGTTGATGATTTATTCCTCACTGGTACCTTATTATTGAATGCAAGTATGTGATGGCCTCTGAGTTCGAGATGGAGGACCTTGGTATGATGCACTACTTCTTGGGACTAGAGGTGTGGCAAAGAACTGATGAGATCTTCCTAAGTCAGGGGAAGTACACAATTGAGATATTGAAAATTTTTGGGATGCTAAACTGTAAACCCATGGCTACACCAATAGTGATGAATCTGAATAAACTATGTGTGTCTTCTTCTGATTCTGACGAGATTGATCCGACCCCGTACAGACAACTGATTGGATCATTGATGTATCTGGTTAACACCAAACCAAATATTTTCTATGCAGTGAGTGCACTTATCCAATTTAGGAGTCAACCGAGACAAACAAAATGGATTGTTGTGAAGCATGTCTTGAGATACTTGTGAGGAACAATTTGACATGGTATGAGATATACTTCTAGTATTGACATGATATTGCAGGGATATACTAACTCTGATTAGGTAGGGAGCGCAGTAGACATGAAGAGAACCTCTGGGTGTTGCTTCACTTTGGGATCTACCATGGTTTCCTAGTGTAGCAGGAAATAAACTTTTGTGGCCTTGAGTACTGCAAAAGCAGAGTACATTGCATTAAGTGTGGCAGTCTGTGAAGCAGTGTGGATTCGCAAGCTCCTTGCAGATTTATTTGGACATGTGCTAGATTCCACCGTTATTCATTGTGATAACCAGAGCTATGTGAAGCTCTCAGATAATCCAGTGTTTCATGACAAATCGAAACACATTGAGATCAAGTACCATTACATCCGAGACATGGTGTAGAGGAAGGCTGTATTGGTGCAATACCTTCCTACAGATGAGCAAGTTGCTGATGTTCTTACCAAACCCCTTACCAAGATGAAGTTCGAGTACTTCCGTGACAGACTTGGTGTAGCAGAGAATGTCTCCCTCACTGAAAGGGATTGTTAATGTTTGTATCTTCCTGAAACATTATCCAGATCGTACTCCTCTGTGACTAAAGTGAATTGATCTGTGATGACACTTATCCGAGAGGGATAAGTGGGTTTGGAATTATAGCCCAATGTCCCATGTGGAGAGCACATGAGGACATGTCAAGGGAATTGACCCTTGACGTCACACATTATGGGAGTTGACCCTAGTGTTTCTAGAGGGTGTAGCCTCTATAAGTCCACATGGGAGTGCCATGTGTGACAAACATTCTTTGGATCGTACTCCTCTATGAATTGAGTTGAGTTGATCTGTGAGGACACTTATTCAAGAAGGGATAAGTGAATTTGGGTGTATAACCCAACATCCCATGTGGATATCACATGAGGACATGTAAAGGGAGTTGACCCTTGACATCACACATTATGGGAGTTGACCATGGTGTTTCTAGAGGGTGTAGCCTCTAGAAGTCCACATGGAAGTTCCATGTGTGGAAAACCTTTTGCTACTATGGTGGTTGTGTACTACTGACAAAGACTATGTGTCTCTTGACAATAGTTGTGTACTACTATGGAAAGATACTTCCCTAGCTAAGAGGGAGTGTTGATGTTTTATCATCAGGCATAACTTCTCCTAGATTGGGATGCAGACCAAGGAAGGTAGGATTCATTTATCATAAAGGTGCACTTGTGATAAATGGGCCCAGATGTAGTCCTTCCTTGATCATTACAAGGAATAATATGGACTTGAGGTGGTTGAGATGTTTTCCAAGTGTCAGTTAGCATCATGCTAACATTCACTCATGGGGGTGTACCTATGGTGAACAACCTTGGTTGAGAATATCTCCCTCATTGAGAGGGAGTGTTGATGTTTGGACAAAATCGGGAATACATTCTTCCGGATATATATATATATATATATAATATGACATAATATTTATAATACAATGTATAAATATACTTAGTAAATGAATAGTTACTTATTATCCAAGTGACACATCCTTTCATGGATGGTCACCATATGTTCTATATATATGAAACTCTCATTATTGTAATAACATCAATTTAATATAAGCATTTTCTATTGTACTCGTGTCTCTGTGCATGGTTATTCTTCTTGTGATCGTGGTTATTACTGCTGCTATTGTTCATGGTTTATGCTTCAGTTCAAGTAAATTTATAAAGTAACTGAATGCAATTGAAAAAAATTAAAATACAGCACATGTAAGTCATGTAAAGTAAGTATTGGATACTTTGCAAAGGGAAACACTGTATGCAAAAATGTCGAAATGTTAATTTGGAAAGAGTGCACTTGTATACTTAGGTCATATTGTGGGAGGAGGATAACGAAAGATCGATCCTTCCAAAATCGATGTAATTGTAAATTGGCCTGAGCTAAAAAGTGTGACCGAAGTCCGAAGCTTCTTGGGTGCAGTCCAGTATTGGAGGAGATTCATTTCCAACTTCTCCTTTATAACAACTCCTTTGCATGCCTTAACCAGTGTGAAGAACACTTTTCAGTGGAAAGGAAAGAAGCACAAAGATTTCAACATTTTGAAGGAGAATATCAATACCACACTAGTATTAGCATTGTCAAATCTTCAACAGTCATTCTAGATTGAGATAGATGCCACCGGATATGCCATGGGTGTAGTATTGATGCAATATCGTAAGCCTATCTGTTACCACTCTGAGAATTTTAACCAAGCTTTTGTTAACTATCCTACACATGATAAAGAGTTGTATGCATTGGTTCAAAGCTTAAAGAAATGGAAGCACTACCTATTAGGGAAGGAAACCATCATACATACAGATCACCAACCCTTACAGTATATTCAAGAAGAGACCAAACTGAAGCAATCTCGACACTATAGATGGATGGGTTTTCTATAACAATTTCATTTGGTAATCAAGTACAAGAAGGGTACAAGTAACAAGGTAGCCGATATTCTTTCTAAACTTCCTATTGATGCTTCTATTATTTTGAAGAATACTTCTTTATCTCATGATATCTATGTAGAACAATATGCCATCGATGAAGATTTTAAAGAACTATATGAGAAGCTATCCCATGGTGCACAGGTAGAGAACTATTGTCTCCAGGGGAAATTACTCTATCATCTTGGGAAGCTATGTATTCCTACAAGTGAACGAGTCCATGTGATACGAGAAGCTCTTACTTCTCTTATGTCTGGGAATTTTGGGGTAGGAAAAACTATGGATCATTTGCAGAGGTTGTGTTATTGGCCTCAAATGAAGGCAATTGTAACTAAATATGTAAAGGGGTGTGTGATGTGTTCTACTTGTAAGCCCAATAATAGAAAATTGGGGCTATACTCACCACTTCCTATTCCATCCCATCCATGGGAAATTGTCTCCATGGATTTTGTAGGGGGTTTACCAATGACCAAAGGGGGTCATGATTTTTTGTATGTCGTAGTGGATAGGTTCAACAAGATGTGTATCTTGATGCCATATAAAAAGCAGATCACTCCTGAGCAGAATGCTAATCGCTTCTTTCAGTATGTTTGGGTTCACTTTGGGTTACCCATATCCATTGTCTCAGATCAAGATACTCGATTCTTTAGGGATTTTTGGACTAGCTTGTGGAGAATGATGGAAACCAAATTGAAGAGGAGCACTTATTTTCATCCATAGACTGATGGACAGACATAGGTGGTAAATAAAAAAACAATACTTTTTATTCGAGGCTACTTCCGCAAGCATCCTAAGTTATGGGATGAATAGATACCCTATGTACAACATGCTTATAACTGAGCTTTACATTCATCCACTCAGAGTTAATATTTTGAGACGTGTTTTGGGTACTTACTGAAGGTTACTTTGGACTTGATGTATGGGAGAGATGTCGATGTGAATGAAGAATGAAGAGAGGATAGAGCCCGCAAGTTCATCCAGAGGATTCAACAGATACACCAGGAAGTGAGGGAACAGTTGGAGAAGAGTCAAGCACATTAGAAAGCTTGACATGACAAGCACAGGGTTGATCATCACTTCCAGGTTGGAGACCGAGTATGGCTTCACATTAGTAAGGAATGATTGAAGGGTGAAGGAAATAAACTCAAGCCCATCCAATATGGACCCTTCACTATTTTGGAGAAAAGAGACACTAATTCTTTTTGTTTAGATCATCCACCTTATATGAATATTTACTCCGTTGTGAATGTAGAGAACTTGAAACTTTTTGAGCCTCTCATGATCATGGATCATGATGAGGAAGTTTCAATACCTTCAGTTGATGAGTTTGCACCTTAGTACTTGGATGATTTATAGGAAGATATCATCCTGGATAGAAGGATGAGGACTTCACATAGGGGTGATGTTGATTATCTTCGTGTAGGTTTAAAGGGCACACATCTAAGCAAGGCAAAGTGAATTGAGAAGGACAAAGTGAGGGGACTCTTCCCTTACTTACCAGTTGATTGATGAAAGATTTTGATGGTCCAAAAATCTCGTAGTGGGAAGGAATGATCAAAAAAAGGATCCAGAGAAGGCTAAGAACAATTGAGAATGCACAGAAGCAAATCGGGATTCTCAGAATGGCTTCAGCAGGCAACTAAAGGAAAAAAATTCAAATTTCCCAAAACTCAGTTAAAATGGCATAATCGTGAAGAGAACGTCGCAAGATTTCTAACGATGCAAACGACTCGTCAAAAGATGTTACAGATCAAAATTTATAAGCGGTCAAAGTTCAATCAACTTGGTCAAAAGTTAAAAAGTCAAGGTGACATGTGGCACCACTGCAAGGGTGACACGTGCCACGTCTGTACAAATGAGTTGGTATGGGATGATGTGGTAAGGTAGACACGTGGACGAATTGGGTGGTGACACGTGTCATTTTCATGGGAAAATTATATGGTGCCACGTGGCACCCCTCCAAAGCAGATTCCATGGGATTCGATCTCGGGACCTCTGCTAAAACAAACTCTAAATTTATCTCCTCCCACCAATCCACCAACAACCTCAGTTATGACATAACCACCATTGTTTTGTATAACAAGAGGGCCTCGTTTAGTATTTTGCGGGAGAGGACAGAGAGAGGAGTCTGAGTGCGCCTGTACGGATTTGTACGGACTGGGGCATGCTTTTCAATATTTCCAGTCATTTATTGCAGGAGCAGTGGCATGCAAACTGAGGCAAGGGTGCCTCTTGGGCCAAAACGTGTCCGACTTAGATCGAGGCGTGGAGACAGTCATTTTTAGGTAAAACGACGCCAAGAATGCAGTGGTGGCGTTAGTTTTTTTATCTGAGCAAAGCTTCTATGGATTAACTCAAGAATGAGGTATACTTATGTATTTTTCCCAATTCTTTTGTGGAGTCAATAAAAATACCTACCCATTTGAGAGCAAGACCCAGAGACGTAGTCCACCAGGGACAAACTTCATTATCAAGTTCTTTCTATTCATATTGCATGCTTATGTCTCTTTCCTTATTGAGATTTTCCTTCTTTATGGTGTACTTTTGTTTATGCTCATTTAATACAGTTCTTTAATAAGTCACCTGATGAAAAGATCTTAGATCATGTTGGTATCAGAGCAGTCTCCTTTGACTTGAATTTTTGAGTATGAATGCTTAATAGGGCCAAGCATAAGCAAGGTGAAGGAATTCTTAAGACTTTCAATAAAAATTTGGCCGTGCATCCCTAAGGAAGAAGATGACAGAAGAGGATAAGCGTGGTGAACAGGAGAAAAACTTTCACATGGTCTTTTATCACATGTCAGAAATGGTCGAACAAATGTATGGATATTACGAGAAGAGGATGAAGAAGAAAGGGAAGAAAAAGGAAGCACCACCAAATGATGATGCTTTGGTAAACCAAGGGGCTGGAGGAGATCCTCCTAATCCTCCATCTTCTTCTTCAAGTTCTAGTTCTTCTTCCTCTGAGCATTCTCATCACTCTCAGCATTCTAACCATAAAGCCTCTTTTAAGAAACCTTTATTAAAGCTTGATGTAAAGTTTTCTTTACCTATGTTTAATGGATATGCTAATCCTGAAAAACTAGATAATTGGATCCGATAGGTTGAAGTATATTTCCATGTTCAACATATTGACGAAGAGGAAGTTAAAGTGCAATTGGCTTCTCTTCGGTTGGAAGGCACCGCTCTTGTATAGTGGGAGAGAAATCAACATGATAGAAGTAAGTGTAGTAATATTCTTTGCTCATGGTCGAAATTTAAAATAGATATAAGGAAGTAGTTCTATCCATTAGGGTATTTACATAAAGCAATGATGGAATGGCACACTTTGAGACAGAGTAAAGGTCAGACTATACAAATTTTTACAGAAGAATTTAGGAAGAAATATCTAGCATTGAATATTCCTTTGGATTCTTATGAAACTTTAATGAAGTATATTTGCGTACTTCACAGTTATATTCATCATACTTTGCTCTTGTTTAAATCCACTAGTCTTGACGAAGTTTGTGTGCAAGCCACTCACCTTGATAATAGGGGGAAACATGTTCAAGAATATCCCACGAAAAAACCTTCCAATTTCCCACACAAGACTTTCAAGAAGTTTAAAAGGAAGGAATAGAAGATTGCTACATTGTTGAGAGAAGGAGGAAAACCATCTTGCACTCATTGCAAGAGGAGCGGTCACGATGAAGAACAATGTTGGAAACTACATCCAAAAAAGAAACCGAAACAGTTTGGTGGAAAGGGGAAGACAAAGATTGTTGCTATAGTGAAGCAAGATCTTGGTTCCAAATTAGGAGATGAAGGAAAGATCACGATGGTTGGAGTACAAGGTAAATATTCTTTTCATGCTAGTTCAATTTCCAATGATGAATCTCATATTGATGAACGAAAGAGGAATGAGTTATTTCATATACGAGTTGTATCTAAAAAAACTAAGATAACTACATTATTTGATCTGGGTTCCCAAGTAAACTTAATATCTGAAGAACTTGTCAAGAATATGGGTCTTGTAACGAAACCACATCCAAAGCCTTACCCTCTTGGTTGGGTATGTGATAAACAAAATCTTAATGTCACCAAACAATGTAGGGTCAGATTTTCTATTGCTTCGAAGTTGACTGATGAAGTGGATTTGGATGTTGTACCACTTGATATATGTGGCATAGTGTTGGGAAGTCCGTATCTTTATGATAGAAAAATAGTCTTCTTTCTTCATGAGAACAAATACCACCTTACTAAAGGGGGAGTGGAATATATTGTTAGAGCTCACAACATGAGGGTAAATACAACACTTGTTAGTGAAGGGAAAATGAAAAGACTATAAACACTAATAAAATATATGTACTCATGGTCGTCAAAGAGAAAGATGTTGAGACATCAGACACTTTTCAAGGGTGTTATCCATCTCATAAACATGAATTAATTGATATTGTTTCTAAGTATGGTGATATTTTTCAGGAACCAAATAGATTACCTCCTAAGAGGTAAATCCAACATGAGATACATCTTCAACAAAATTCTCCTCTTCCTAATGTGGGCATGTACATGATGTCGGTTGTGGAGATGACAAAGATGAAGAAGTAGGTATAGGGATTTTTGGATCAAGGGGTCATTAGGCCCAATTCATCTCCTTGTGGCTCTCTGATCGTGATGGTGCCAAAGAAATATGGCACATGGTGAATCTGTGTCGATTACCAGGATTTGAATAAAATCATGGTGAAAAATCGATACCCTCTTCCTTGTATAGATGATTTACTTGATCAATTAAAGAATGTTGTTTATTTCACTAAGTTGGATTTACGCAGTGCATATCATAAAATCAAGGCCACAGAACATATTGCATGGAAGACTTCCTTTAAAACCAAACAAGGATTGTTTGAGTGGTTAGTTATGTCGTTTGGGCTTTGTAATGCTCCAACAACTTTCATCTGTGTGATGAATGATGTATTCAAGACTTTCCTGTATGACTTTGTGATTGTGTATTTAGACGACATTATTGTTTTTAGTGGGTCTTGGGATGAACATGTAAGGCATGTAAAGAAAGTATTGGATACTTTTCAAAGGGAAAAGTTGTATGCGAAAATGTCGAAATGTGAATTTGTAAATACTACACTTGTATACTTAGGTCATATCATGGGAGGAGGACAATTGAAGTTTAATCCTTCCAAAATCGATGTATTTGTAAATTGGCCTGAGCCAAAAAGTGTGACCGAAGTCTGAAGCTTCTTGGGTGAAGTCCAGTATTGGAGGAGATTCATTCCCAACTACTCCTTTATAACAACTCCTTTGCATGCCTTAACCAGTGTGAAGAACACTTTTCAGTGGGAAGGAAAGCAACACAAAGCTTTCAACATTTCAAAGGAGAATATCAGTACTGCACCAGTATTAGCACTGGTGAATCTTCAACAACTGTTCGAGATCAAGATAGATGCCAATGGATATGCCATGGTTGCAATATTGATGCAATATCGTAAGCCTATCTGTTACCACTCTGAGAATTTTAACCAAGTTGTTGTTAACTATCCTACATATGATAAAGAGTTGTATGCATTGGTTCAAAGAATAAAGAAATGGAAGCACTACCTGTTAGGGAAGGAAACCATCATACATACAGATCACCAGCCCTTATAGTATCTTCAAGCAGAGACCAAACTGCAACAATCTCGACACTACAAATTAATGGGTTTTATAGAACAATTTCATTTGGTAATCAAGTACAAGAAGGGTACAAGTAACAAGGTAGCCAATATGCTTTCTAAACCTCCTATTGTTGCTTCTATTATTTTGAACAATACTTCTTTATCTCATGATATCTATGTAGAACAATATGTCATCGATGAAGATTTTAAAGAAGTATATGAGAAGCTAACCCATGGTGCACAGGTAGAGAACTATTGTCTCCAGGGAAAATTACTCTATCATCTTGGGCATCTATGTATTCCTACAAGTGAACGAGTCCATGTGATACGAGAAGCTCATAATTCTCTTATGTCTGGGCATTTTGGGGTAGGAAAAAATATGTCTCATTTGCAGAGGTTGTGTTATTTCCCTCAAATGAAAGCAATTGTAACTAAATATGTAAAGGGGTGTGTGATGTGTTCTACCTGTAAGCCCACTAATAGAAAATTGGGGCTATACTCACCATTTCCTGTTCCATCCCATACATGGGAAATTGTCTCCATGGATTTTGTAGGGGCTTTACCAATGACCAAAGGGGGTCATGATTATTTGTATGTCGTAGTGGATAGGTTCAACAAGATGTGTATCTTGATGCCATGTAAAAAGAATATCACTGCTGAGAAGACTGCTAATCTCTTCTTTCAGTATGTTTGGGTTCACTTTGGGTTACCCACGTCCATTATCTTAGATCGAGATACTCGATTCCTTGGGGATTTTTGGTCTAGCTTGTGGAGAATGATGGACACCAAATTGAAGAGGAACATTGCTTTTCATCCACAGACTGACGGAAAAACATAGGTGGTAAAAAAAATAGTGGTACTTTTTCTTCGAGGCTACTGCCGCAAGAATCCTAAGTTATGGGATGAACAGATACCCTATGTACAACCTACTTATAACCGAGATTTACATTCATCCACTTAGAGTTAATATTTTGAGACGTGTTTTGGATACTTACCAAAGGTTCCTTTGGACTTGATGTATGGGAGAGATGTCGATGTGAATGAAGAATGAAGAGAGGATAGAGCCCGCAAGTTCATCCAGAGGATTCAACAGATACACCAGGAAGTCAGGGAACAGTTGGAGAAGAGTCAAGCACAGTATAAATCTCAGCATGTCAAGCACATGGTTGATCATCAGTTCTAGGTTGGAGATTGGGTCTGACTTCACATCAGTAAGGACCAATTGAAGGGTGAGGGAAAGAAACTCAAGACCATCCAATATGGACCCTTCAATATTTTGGAGAAAAGAGACACTAATGATTTTTGTTTAGATCTTCCACCTTATATGCATATTTACTCTGTTGTAAATGTAGAGAATTTGAAACTTTTTGAGCCTCCTATGAACATGGATCAGGATGAGGAAGTTTCAATACCTCCAGTTGATGAGTTTGCACCTGATTACTTGGATGAGTTACATGAAGATATCATCCTGCACAGAAGGATGAGGACTTCACGTAGGGGTAATGTTGATTATCTTCGTGTAGGCTTAAAGGACACACTTCCAAGAAAGGCAAAGTGGATTGAGAAGGACAAAGTGAGGGGAGTCTTCCGTCACTTATCAGTTGATTGATGAAATATTTTGGTGGTCCAAAAATATCTCAGTGGGAAGGCGTGATCCAAAAAAGGATCCACAGAAGGCTAAGAACAACTGAGAACGCAAAGAAGCAAATCAGGATGCTCAAAATGGCTTCAGCAGACAACTAAAGGGAAAAAATTCAAAGCTCCCAAAACTTAGTTAAAATGGCATGATCGCGAAGAGCACATCACAAGATTTCTAACTACGCAAATGGCTCGTCAAACGGAGTTACAAATCAAAAGTTATAAGCGGTCAAAGTTTGGTCAAACTTGGTCAAAAGTCAAAAAGTCAAGGTGACACGTGGCATGTATGTACATATGAGTTGGCATGCGATGACATAGTAAGGTAGACACATGGACAAATTGGGTGGTGACACGTTTAAGTTTCATGGGAAAATTATATGGTGCCATGTGGCCCAGTCATGGGCTACCACGTGGCACCCCTCCAATGGTTGGTGTGTGTAAAAGTTTTTATGACTCCACCGGAGTCGAACTCATGACCTCCATTATCCCAATGGCCCCACACCTCCGCGCTACCAATACACCATGCTATTTTTCTTGTTTGTAATATGGTTGAAATTTAATTTAATCTTAATGTTTATGTATGCGCTAAATGAAAAGGGGTTCGGCCTTCGGCCCAACCCCTGGTTATGTGTTGGTCCATGCGACCATATTCCGACCTCCATATATGGAATTCTACCTAAATTTCCACCAGTTTAAACCACTCTCCAAATATAGCTGGCCATTTTAGTCACATATTCCAACTCTGCCATTTTAGTAGCAACTGCCACCATATATAGCCATCCGCCAAAAGTTAACCATCGCCATATTTCACGCCGGGTATTCCAGTTGCCTCCACTAGTTGTCTACCATTATAGTGGTCACTTGCTAGATTTTTTTTGGTGCACCAAAACTGCTGTAAACCACCAAACAAAGCGGAGTCCATGGGATTCAATCCCGGGACCTCCGCTAAAACAAACTCTAAATTTAGCTCCGCCCACCAATGTGCCAACAACCTCAGTTATGAAATAACCACCATTTTTTTATATAAGAAGAGGGCCTCGTTTAGTATTTCGGGGGAGAAGACAGAGAGGAGTCTGAGCAAGCCCATATGGATTTGTATGGACTGGGGCATGGTTTTCAATATTTCCAGTCATTTATTGCAGAAGCAATGCCATGCAAACTGAGGCAAGGGTGCCTCTTGGGCCAAAACGTGTCCGACTCAGATCAAGGCATGGAGATAGTCATTTTTAGGTAAAACGACGCCACAAACACAGTGGTGGTGTTAGTTTTTTGATATGAGAAAATATTTTGTGGATTAACTCCATAATGAGGTATACTTATGTATTTTTCCCAATTCTTTTGTGGAGTTAATAAAAAGACCTACCCATTTGAGAATAGGACCCAGATACGTAGTCCACTAGGGACGAACTCCGTTATCAAGTTCTTTCTATTCATATTGCATACTTATGTCTCTTTCCTTATTGAGCTTTTCCTTCTTTATGGTGTACTTTTGTTTATGCTCATTTAATATAGTTCTTTAATAAGTCACCTGACGAAAAGATCCCAGATCATGTTGGTATCAGAGCAGTCGTCTTTGACTTGAATTTTTGAGTACGAATGCTTACTAGGGCCAAGAATATACAGGGTGAAGGAAATCTTAAGACTTTCAATCCCAAAGTTGGTCATGCATCCCAAAGGAAGAATATGGAAGAAGAGGATAAGCATGATGAACATGAGAAAAACTTTCACATGGTCTTTTATTGCATGTTAGAAATGGTCGAACGAATGTATGGAGATTACGAGAAGAGGATGAAGAAGAAAGGGAAGAAAAAGGAAGAACCACTAGATGATGATGCTTCAGTAAACCAAGGGGTTGGAGGTGATCCTCCCAAGCCTCCATATTCGCCTTCAAGTTCTATTTCTTCTTCCTCTGAGCATTCTCATCACTCTAAAAATTCTAACCATAAAGCCTCTTTTAAGAAACCATTATTAAATATTGATGTAAAGTTTGCTTTACCTATGTTTAATGGAGATTCTAATCCTGAAAAACTAGATAATTGGATCCGACAGCTTGAAGTATATTGTCGTGTTCAACATATTGATGAAAAGGAAGTTAAAGTGCAACTGAATTCTCTTCGTTTGGAAGGCACCACTCTTGTATGGTGGGAGAGAAACCTACATGACATAAATAAGTGTAGTAATCTTTTTTCCTCATGGTCAGAATTTTAAATAGAGATAAGGAAGCAGTTCTATCCACTAGGGTATTTACATAAAGCAATGATGGAATGGAAAACTTTGAGATAGAGTAAAGGTCAGACTATACAAATTTTCACAGAATAATTTAGGAAGAAATCTCTAGCATTGAATATTCCTTTGGATTCTTATGAAACTTTAATGAAGTATATTTGTGCACTTCACAGTTATATTCATCATAATTTCATTTTGTTTAACCCCACTAGTCTTGACGAAGTTTGTGTGCAAGCCACTCACCTTGAGAACAGGGGGAAACATGTTCAAGAAGATCCCACGAAGAAACCTTCCAATTTCCCACACAAGACTTTCAATAAGTTTAAAAGGAAGGACAAGAACACCAGTACATTGATGAGAGAAGGAGGAAAACCATCTTGCACTGATTGCAAGAGGAGCGGTCACGATGAAGAACACTGTTGGAAACTACATCCATAAGAGAAATTGAAACAGTTCGGTGGAAAGGGGAAGACAAAGACTGTTGCTAAAATGCAACAAGATCTTTGTTTTGAATCAGGAGATGAAGGAAAGATCATGACGGTTGGAGTACAAGGTAAATATTCTCTTCATGCTAGTTCAAGTTCCAATGATGAGTCTCATATTGATGAACGAAAGAGGAATGAGTTTTTTCATATACGAGTTGTATCTAAACATACTAAGATATATACATTATTTGATCTGGGTTCCCAATGAAACTTAATATCTGAAGCACTTGTCAAGAAGATGGGTCTTGTAATGAAACCACATCCAAATCCTTACCCTCTTGGTTGGGTATGTGATAAAGCAAAACTTAATGTCACCAAACAATGTAGGTTTGGATTTTCTATTTCTTCGAAGTTGATTGATGAAGTGGATTTGGATGTTGTACCACTTGATATATGTGGCATAGTGTTGAGAAGTTCATATCTTTATGATAAAAAAACAGTCTTCTTTCATCATGAGAACAAATACCACCTTACTAAAGGGGGGGTGGAATATATTGTTAGAGCTCACAACATGAGTGTAAATACAACACTTGTTAGTGTGGGGAAAATGAAAAGACTCATAACCACTAATAAGAGATATGCACTCATGGTCATCAAAGAGAAATATGTCGGGACATATGACGCTTTTCAAGGGTGTGATTCATCTCATAAACAAGAATTAATTGATATTGTTTCTAAGTATGATGATATTTTTCCGGAACTAGATGGATTACCTCTTCAACAGGATTCTCCTCTTCCTAATGTGGGCATGTATAGGATGTCATTTGTGGAGATGACAAAGATCAAGAAGCATGTATAGGGATTATTGGATCAAGGGGTCATCAGTCCTAGTTCATCTCCTTGTGGTTCTCCGATCGTGATGGTGCCAAAGAAATATGGCACATGGCGAATGTGTGTCGATTATCGGGCTTTGAATAAAATCACAGTGAAAAATCGATACCCTCTTCCTCGTATAGATGATTTACTTGATCATTTAAATAGTGTTTTTTATTTCACTAAGTTGGATTTGTGAAGTGGATATCATCAAATGAGGGTCGCATAACATGATGCATGGAAGACTACCTTTAAAACCAAATAGGGATTGTTTGAGTGGTTAGTTATGTCGTTTGGGCTTTGTAATGCTCCGAAAACTTTCATGTGTGTGATGAATGATGTATTCAGTCCTTTCCTAGATGTCTTTGTGATTGTGTATTTAGACAAAATTCTTGTTTTTAGCGGGACTTGGGATGAACATGTAAGGCATGTAAAGTGAGTATTGGATACTTTCCAAAGGGAAAAGTTGTATGCGAAAATGTTGAAATGTGAATTTGGCAAGACTGCACTTGTATGCTTAGGTCATATCGTGGGAGGAGGAGAATTGAAGATTGATCCTTCAAAAATCGATGTAATTTTAAATTGGCTTGAGCCAAAAAGTGCGACTGAAGTCCGAAGCTTCTTGGGTGCAGTCTAGTAATGGAGGAGATTCATTCCCAACTTCTCCTTTATAGCAGATCCTTTGCATGACTTAATCAGTGTGAAGAACACTTTTTAGTGGGAAGGAAAGAAAAAAAAAAGCTTTCAACATTTTGAAGGAGAAGATTAGTACCGCACTAGTATTAGCATTGTTGAATATTCACAAGCCATTCGATATCAAGAGCCATTCGATATCAAGACAGATGCCAGCGGGTACACCATGGGTGCAGTATTGATGCAATATCGTAAGCCTATTTGTTACCACTCTGAGACTTTTAACCAAGCTGTTGTTAGCTATCCTACATATGATAAAGAGTTGTATACATTGGTTCAAAGCGTAAATAAATGGAAGCACTACTTGTTAGGGGAGGAAACCATCATACATACAGATCATCAGCCCTTACAGTATCTTCAAGCACAGACTAAACTGCAACAATCTTGACACTACAGATGGATGGGTTTTCTACAACAATTTCATTTGGTAATCAAGTACAAGAAGGGTACAAGTAACAAGGTAGTCAATATGCTTTCTAAACCTCCTATTGTTGCTTCTATTATCTTGAATAATACTTCTTTATCTCATGATATCTATGTAGAACAATATGCCATCGATGCATATTTTAAAGAAGTATATGAGAAGCTAACCCATGGTGCACAGGTAGAGAACTATTTTCTGCAGGGAAAATTACTCTATCATCTTGGGAAGCTATGTATTCCTACAAGTGAACGAGTCCATGTGATACGAGAAGCTCATACTTCTCTTCTGTCTGAGAATTTTGGGGTAGGAAAAACTATGGCTCATTTGCAGAGGTTTTGTTATTGGCCTCAAATGAAAGAAATTGTAACTAAATATATAAAGGGGTGTGTGATGTGTTCTACTTGTAAGCCCACTAATAGAAAATTGGGGCTATACTCACCACTTCCTGTTCCATTGCATCCATGGGAAAGTGTCTCCATAGATTTTGTAGTGTGTTTACCAATGACAAAAGGGGGTCATGATTATTTGTATGTCGTAGTGGATAGTTTCAACAAGATGTGTATCTTGATGCCATGTAAAAAGAAGATCACTACTGAACATACTGCTAATCTCTTCTTTCAATATGTTTGGGTTCACTTTGGGTTACCCATGCCCATTGTCTCGGATCAAGATACTCGATTCCTTGGGGATTTTTGGACTAGCTTGTGGAGAATGATGGACACCAAATTGAAGAGGAGCACTGTTTTTCATCGACAGACCAATGGACAGACAAAGGTGGTAAACAGAACAATGGTACTTTTTCTTCGAGGCTACTGCCGCAAGAATCCTAAGTTATGGGATGAATAGATACCCTATGTACAACATGCTTATAACCGAGCTTTACATTCATCCACTCAGAGTTCATATTTTAAGACATGTTTTGGGTACTTACCAAAGGTTCCTTTGGACTTGATGTATGGGAGAGATGTTGATGTGAATAAAGAATGAACAAAAGATAGATCCCACAAGTTCATCCAGAGGATTCAAAAGATACACCAGGCAGTCAGGGAATAGTTGGAGAAGATTCAAGCACAGTATAAAGCTTGACATGACAAGCTCATGGTTGATCATCAGCTTCAGGTTGGAGACCGAGTATGGTTTCACATCATCAAGTAACTATTGAAGGGTGAAGGAAAGAAATTCAAGCCCATCCGATATGGGCCCTTCACTATTTTGGAGAAAAGCGACACTACTGCTTTTCGTTTAGATCTTACACCTTATATGCAGATTTACTCCATTGTGAATGTAGAGAACTTGAAAATTTTTTAGCCTCCCATGATCATGGATCAGGATGAGGAAGTTTCAATACCTTCAGTTGTTGTGTTTGCACCTGAGTACTTGGATGAGTTACAAGAAGATATCATCCTGGACAGAAGGGCGAGGACTTCACGTAGGGGTGATGTTGATTATCTTCGTGTAGGCTTAAAGGGCACACATCCAAGCAATGCAAAACGGATTGAGAAAGACAAAGTGAGGGGACTCTTCCCTCACTTACCAGCTGATTGATGAAAGATTTTGGTGGTCCAAAAAGATCTCAGTGGGAAGGCGTGATCCAAAAAAGGATCCAAAGAAGGTTAGGAACAACTGAAAACACATAGAAGCAAATCATGATGCTCATAATGGCTTCAACAAACATCTAAATGGAAAAAAATCAAAGTTCCCAAAACTCAGTTAAAATGGCATGATCACGAAGAGCGCATCACAATATTTCTAACGATGCAAATGAATCTTCAAACGAAGTTATCGATCAAAATTTATAAGTGGTCAAAGTTCAGTCAAACTTGGTCAAAAGTAAAAAAGTAAAGGTGACACGTGGAAACACTGCAAGGGTGACATGTGGCACGTCCGTAAATTTGAGTTGGCATGGGATGACGTGGAAAGGTAGGCATGTGGATGAATTGGGTGGTGACACGTGTTAGTTTCATGCGCAAATTATATGGTGCAACGTGGCCTAGTCATGGGCTACCATGTGGTACCCATCCAATGGTTGGTGTGTGTAAAAGCTTGTATGACTCCATCGGAGTCAAACTCATGAAATATGTTATCTGAAAGGCCCCACATCTTCATGCTACCAATACACCATGCTATGTTTCTTGTTTATAATATGATGGAAATTTAATTTAAGCTTAATGTTTATGTATGCGCCAAAGGAAAAGGGGCTAGGCCTTCGACCCAACCCCTGGTTATCTGTGTTGTTCCATGTGACCATATTCCGACTGCCATATATGGCATTCCACCTAACTGTCCACTAGTTTAAACCACTCGCCAGATATTTCCCACCATTTTAGTAGCAACTTCCACCATATATAGTCATATGCCAAAACTTAACCACTGCCATATTTCACGCTGGATATTCCAGCCGCCTCCACCAATTTCCCGCCATTCTAGTGGTCGTCCGCCAGATTTGGCTGGGCACAGAAAAAATGTTGTAAACCGCGAAACAAAGTGGAGTCCACGGGATTCGATCCCGGGACCTCTGCTAAAACAAACTCTAAATTTAGCTCCACCCACCAATGCGCCAACAACCTCAGTTATGACATAACCGACATTTTTTTTGTATAAGAAGAGGGCCTCGTTCAATATTTCAGGGGAGAATATAGAGAGAGGAGTATGAGCGCACCCCTACGGATTTGTATGGAATGGGGCATGCTTTTCGAGATTTTTTGTCATTTATTGTAGGAGCAGTGGCACGCAAACCGAGGCAAGGGTGTCTCTTGGTCCAAAAAGTGTTCGACTCGGATCGAAGCGTGGAGACAAGAATTTTTAGGTAAAACAATGCAACGAATGCAATGATGGTGTTATTTTTTTTATCTGAGCAAATATTTTGTGGCTTAACTCCAGAATTAGGTATACTTATGTATTTTTCCCAATTCTTTTGTGGAGTTAATAAAAAGACCTACCCATTTGAGAGCAGGACCGAGAGACGTAGTCCACCAAGGACGAAATCCGTTATTAAGGTCTTTGTGTTCATATTGCATGCTTATGTCTCTTTCCTTATTGAGATTTTCCTTCTTTATGGTGTACTTTTGTTTAAGCTCTTTTAATATAGTTCTTTAATAAGTCACCTGATGAAAAGATCCTGGATCAATATGAGTCAAGCAAGGGTGAATATTTTTTAACCACAAACAAGATCAAAGATGTGGCCAAGTCAGAGATTCATAAAGTTGCATCAAGGAAAAAATTGTTTCCCTATACAAACAGGATATGCTGGGCTCTTGACCATGTGGATATACCGACCAGAACCATCTACAACCATCAAAGGACTATTTTCGGCTCCTTCTGATCAGAAGACATCCAAGTAATGTATAAATTGTCCAGTAATCCCAAATATGTTTACAATGCACAATTTGTGAAGAAGTTTGAGAAATATGAATGTACAGATTATGATAGAAGTGTCCATGATATAGTTAAATCCCGGTGGGGAAATGAAAACAAATTTAAAGTAGATAGCCGTGGAATATATTCCACAACTTCTTGTGATGCGCATATCATGTACATAGCTATGATTCTTTGTAGACTGTATGGAAAGAAAAATCCTACATATTTCACTATAGATTGAGTCCCTATTATTCATGAAGTTGCATAAGGTTTTACATTTGATTGGAGAAAGTTTCTATCTGATAACTTGACCAAAAAAAGAGGGATTTATACAAATCAGAAATATAAAGGAGAGCATCCTCCCTTTTATATGTCAGCATATATTATGGATGCTATATGTTTCAAAACCCCATTTCCTCTGATGAATTGGAACCAGACCCCAACAGTTGTTGAACCAATACATATATATCATTCCAAAATGTGGGAGGAAAATGCAAAAGATTATTTTGATGAAATTTGCCACAATATTGTTATTCCAATTCATGAAGTCTTATATGGTAATCCTCCTCCCAGAATTTCTGAACAAATAATGGGGATTTTAGGGGCAATTGTAGATTGGTATATTGAAGAGAATTTCTCTTATATCAGATTTTTTAGTTGTTATGCATCTCCTCATGATCTACCCATATTTCTACCAGATAGACTTGTCTGCAGGGAGGTATCATATCAGACAGTTTTTGTCGGTATCACCAAAGAAATGAAGGCTTCACATAAAAGAGTATGGCTAGCTTATCCTATACAAGTTGGTATATTTTTCAATTTCATATTTTGGAAAGACTATGGTTGAAGCTTTAGACTTAGATGATATTATATTGTCTACCATAATTGAATTCAAAAGACATGATCCACATAAAGTGGCAGAAAACCATTTGTCCCAATTCAATATGAAGAAATATTTTCATGAAGATTCACCTTCTGATGAGGTTTTCAAAGGAGCAAGATCATATAATGAAGTTATATCTAGGTTCCAGAATCTTCCCGATAAAGAAAAATCAAACATTCTTAATTTCCAAAAGCACAGGAGGAGTGGTTTTCCAAAGATTTTACAAGCAGAGAAAATTCTTACTCATGGTAGAAATCCAACTTCAGAAGTACCACCATGATCCAATATCAAGCAACATGACTTGCATGAGTTCAAAACCAAGGAAGTTGAAAAAACACCAAAGATATCATCCAAGGACACAACAACGACATAATAAGCTCTACCAGGTAAGGCTTTACAAGAAACATTGGCAATGGTTGAAGCTTTTATAAAGCATGGACATATATTTCCTCAGATGACTGCAAACACTCTCCTATAAAGGATGTCACTGCTCAAGAAGAATATACTACACTTCCAACTCCCATCCCATCTTTAACTCCTCTTGCAACAAGTTCTAGGATACCTGATTTAGAGGTAGTAGATGTAGAGGATTTGACACCCATTGAACCAAAAGAGACACCTTCACCATATTCCTTCTTTAGTAAGAAAATAAAGCTATTGTACAAAGATAAATTAAACAAAAAGGAGGAGTAATTAATAAAAGGAAAAAAAATGATATATGATGGACAAGGAGAGAGTGACCCCGAATTCATAAGGCAAGTAGCAGATTCTCTTGGGGCATTTGCAACAACAAATTATGGTCATTAGATAAGTTAAGAGAGTAGCTTGACCAAAAAAATATTTTAATTGAGTAGTTGGAAAACATTTTGAAACAAACTGAGTTCATTGTTATAGCAATATTTTCCTCACCCTATACAAACTTGCACATAAGGCCTTTTTCCATTTCCCTATGTAGACTTGAAGTCCCTTTTTGAAAATCCCAAAGATAAAAAAATTATTTTTCTGCATATATGTGCCCTACCTATTGTACTACAACCCGCATACATTGGGTTTTGTGCTCAAAATTAAAAAATGGTGTCGATTTTCCATGTCACGTCACAAGATCCATGATCCTTGACTTTCCATTTACTGGAAACGTTCCGACTCGGCCCTTCAGTTCCACTTGAAGGCTATAAATGGGCCAAATCCAAGCGATGGAAAAAAAGAGAAGAATTCAACTTTGAGAGAAAAGTTACTCTGGAGAAATTATTCACTTCATATTGAGTCTGCATCCCTTTGTCCTTTTAAGTTTGAACACATTGTTCATCTCCAAAGCTATTCCCTACTTGATTGAGAACATCATTGTCTCTCTTATATGATCTTGCCTTTGGTGGAGGATTGAAGTGGTGGAGGCCCAGCTGGAAGGGTCTTAGTTTCTCAGTTCTGAACCGTGTTGACACAAAAGTTTGTAATTCATTCACTTATGTTGATTACATTTTAATAGAAATACTCTTTTCTCATCCAATTGATATCTTGCAAATATTTGAATTGTTATTCCATGGGCGTATTTGTTATGAATGTTGATGGATTATGCTATTGAATGTGCTAACATTATATATTATCACCATATGCTTGCGTTTTTTGGTTGTTGACGACAAGTTGTAGGTGTATTTCTTTGAGTCAAGTACTCAATGACGGACTTCATCAAACGTCTGGACGAGGTAGGAATTTTATCTTGTCTTGCTATCATATTTGTTTATATAACATACCTGAGATTAGAGTTGATTTCTAGAGTCATTTCCGTCTGTTGTGTTTTACTCCTAGCCATAGAGATATTTTCCTCGTAACAGAATTGGCAACCATAGTGGGGATACAATCTTCTTTTTAGGGGTTTGGAGTGTTTTTATACTTAGATTGCTCTCGTTTATATTGAGTTTCTTGTTGTTTGACTGCTTGACAACCTATGTTCATTCTGAGTCTGAGTTTCTTAGCCTTCTCCTTAGCCTGGCTATGTTTTAACACATATACAAGGGTTTTTACCTGATAGCCGCGTACATACGCATGTTGTCCTATTGCAAGAGGCGTATATACATGCTTTTCCCCTGAAAAATCGCGTACATCACCCTTTGTTGCTTGGTTGATGGGTAAGTTTTGATGATTTTTGAGTCTTCTTGGGTCTCTGTTATGACTGTTAAGTGTGTGTGGAATGATAGGGAACCTTTCTTTGGTTGAATTTTTGGGTGGTGCCTTTCTCATCATCCTTTTCATTTGATTGTCCTTGCATCTTGGGCTGGTTGTTTTATCCTTGATATCCTACTTGGTTTGTCTCTGTTTACATAGAGTAGAGATTTTATATCAAACTGTTGTTCAGTCCTTGCATTTTCATCCTTTTATATTGAAATACAAAAATATTGGGCATTTTACATTATTGACATTTGATCTTTTGAGTACTTATCATTGATCTTAGTACATATAAGGAAAGATTACATCTTATTTGGAATTTCAAAACTAAATTGAGAATTGCATTTTGAAAAGCATATCATTTATTGGGAATTGAAGTTAGGACTTTTCATTGTACTCATATTCATTTATTTTTCTTGTTGAGTCATAACATCAATAGTTTCATGACTGCACCTTTTTGAGTAAACAAGGCCATTAAAAGTAATGCTGATAATTCAAAATTGATTAGTAATGATTTTATTTTTCTAGGGTGCACAAACTAGCTTAGGATTTAGAGCCTTGGAATAGGATTTTGTGAGTAAACTTCTCCAAGGATATTAAATCAACATATGTGTCTAACTAAGGGAGTGGAGAAATCCATTGTATAATTGGTAATATCAGGAGGCTTCGCTTACACCGGAGTTAAGCACAATGTCGCGTGAGGTTGGTTGAAGGGATATCCCCCCAATACCTTCTTAGCGTCAGATATATTTCTAGGGATCTATTCGTAAATAGGGATCTCGCTAGTACCTTTAACTCCGTGAGAGGTGGTGATTTTGAGGTTTTGAGCATTGTTTCCCTGCCCATATGGTGGAACTGACTTACCATTGTTCTCATGTGCATCAATGATATCATGGTTTCTTAGTTTCTTAACTTAGGTACCACATAGGTTACTTGCAGGGGTTATTCTGTAGGTACCTTGGGTCAAATAAGGGTCGGACAACAAACAACCTTTATGAAGGATTACATCTCCGGGGGGATCTGACGACTGGTTGTTAATCCCAAGAGGGCCCTTATAACTGATTATGATACCTCCGATCTTTAGCATGAAGTTTCAGGCCCCTCTTAGGTGAGGCATACCAACTTTAGGGAGGGAGACCACTTTCAGCCAATTTATCCCATTTGTGTGCATATTGGACTTTTGATTTTATTTTGGTGTGATCTTTGATTACTAGTTGGCCTTAGGATTTGTTTTGTATCGCAAGTCTTCAGTCATCATGGAGCTAGACCATCTTCCCCGTAGGTCTCGCCGCTTGTTATAATTACCACCACATTTTGAGTCTTTTCCTTCTAAAAGGCGTAAAGTTATCAAACATGGTACAAACACCTCCACTTATCAGACTTGTGATCATACAAGGATGAGTACTGAATCGAGTCAGAAAGATACTAGGAGTCCTTTGACTCCCATACCTACTATAGTTAATGATACCTCTTCGACACCTTCAACCACAATGGTTGTAGTGCCAGAGGTGCCTATCATCACCTCTACCCGTCCTATAGTGAATACTCAACCTATAGCCACGAACCCTTTTGGGTCTCTTTGTCACTCACCAGGATATATTTTTTAGTCCATCCCTATAGTCTCTGGTCCTTTTTCTTATGGTATGCCGAATTTCACATCGCAATTTTCAACCTCCATCCCAGCGGCTGGTTAGAATACTAGTATTGGACTTGGGGGAACAAATCCTCCACATAATCTTTTCTCGTTTGGTGGTACTCATGTCCCACAATGGACTCCTACCATTGGAGGCTTTCCTCCTTTTAACCCCGGGTCTAATACTATCCCTAATACTTCTGGATGGAGTAACCAACCTGGCGGATAAGCTACTGCTCACGTTCCATCATTTACACCCACCTCCTCTATACCGATTCTGACCAACATGTTTGGCATGATGAATCACCCTTTATCCTTCGGATTCACATCCAGGGGAGGTCAGTTTCATACCTTTGTAAACCCCCAAACTGGAGCCACTCCGGTTGGGGGCATTTTTTACAAGTCCCATCAAAACATTCCTAATGGAATGGTGCCCAAACAACCCCTCATGAATCAGTCTGAAGGAGAGTATTGCAATCCTGGATAGGGCCATGGTGCTTACCAGAACCTTGGATGGGCTGTGATTCCCCAAGATCAATCTTTACAGGAATCTTGGGGCCAGATGCCGTAACCCTGTCTCCATTTTCTATCCATGCTCAATCTGCAAGACTTATCTAAGTTAATGAACAACCTTGTATGTCATGATCTGACATGCCCCCCCGTCCCCACTAAGATTCCTTGAAATTTTCCAAAATTTGAGGGTAAAACCGGTGAGGATCCTAGTGATCATGTTACCACTTTTCACCTTTGGTGCTCTTCAAATTACCTTAACAATGATTCTATTCGATTAAGATTGTTTCAACGTACCCTCATGGGGTTTTCCATGAAATGGTATATCAAGCTACCTAAGGGGTCATACAGAACTTTTAATCATATGGTTTTAGTCTTCCTCAACCAATTCCAATTGTCGGTTTGTTACGATGTTGGAATAGAACTTTTGTCGACCTTTTGTCAGGACAAGGCCACTCATATCTTGAATCACATCCATGAGTGGCGTAGAAAGAAGAGGTTGATCAAGCCCTACATACCCCCAAAATTCCTGCTAGAGTGGTTCCTTAAGTCCCTCCAACATTATATTTCGAAGGATGTTTCTACATTCGGGGTTACATATGAGGAAGAAGCGATTTTTAAAGCCCAACAATTAGATCTTATATATGCTCAGTCTGGGATGTTATACAAGATTCTTCCAGATGAACCAAGGTCAAACTATGACACTAGACAAAATCCTGGGACTCATGCTGATGGCATTGTAGGCTCCGCCAATGTGAAATCCACAGACTCGGTGACAAGCCATTTGAAATAGTTGTCTTTAAACCAGTCTATAGGAGGGCCATCTTCGTCTGTATCCTCCAAGCCCACTCAGTCGATGGATGTACACTCTATGCAATCGTCGACCAGCCTGAATGGTAAGAAGAAACCAGGAGGGAATAAAAATAAAGGACATAATAATAATCGTAAGGGTGGGAAGAATGATAATAAACCCAAGGAAAATGGTAATAATGAGAAGTCAAATAATAATGCTTGTGAGGGAAAGAAGGAAAGGCAGAAGGTGAAGTTTCCCTGTAACCTTTGTATAGATGATCACCTTACCCATTTATGCCCCGAAATTGCGGAAGCTACGAGGCTTTTGTCTCTACTTCCTGCTATGCTGACTAATCCTTTTCCACATAACCAACACATGGCCTCGATCTCCTCGAATGTCAGAAATTTGGCGAGTGGGAGTCAAAACCCACCGACGCAAGATGGTGACCATTTATGCATCAATATGGTTAAATATAAGGTTAATGTAGCCACTTGGTCTTGCGACTATAGTTCTCCACAGACTGTACCTTGTCTAGAGTCTTCGTCTCCTCTGGAGACACCCTTACAGATTGAAAAACCAGAGCCCCTACATCGTATTCCAAAATTAGTACTCAAGCTCTCTACCCACAATACTAATGATAGAGCCGCCCATAATTACTCTATTGTTGAGGAACTAGGTCAAACCCCTTGTGCAATGTCGGCTCTGGAGGTACTTTAGACGTGTCCTTTGCAAAGGAACTCCTTGCTATCTGCGTTAGGAGCTCTAGATCCTCGTGGCTTGAAAATTATCAAGTTTCACATCACAGATGTGAAGCCTCACTTGCCTTACCATGTGGCATTCCAAATCCACGTGGGTTACTTGAAGTGTACCATCAAGCGTACTGTTGCCGATGAAGGTGCTACAACATGTGTGATGTCCCTGGTTTGTTGGAAATCCCTCAGTTCTCTAACCCTTTCTCAGTCTCCGAGCATGTTGACTGCTTTTAACGGTCATTCCTTCCACCCTCATGGTATTCTTCCCACATTTCCGGTCCAATTAGGTGGGAAGACAGTATAGGTGGATGTCGAGGTGGTTGATGCGCCCCTCAACTATAACTTGTTACTAGGACACAATTGGACTTATGCTATGACTAGAATCATATTGTCCATCTTTCATACTCTTTGTTTTCCTCACGATGGGATGATTATGACGATCGATCAGTTGTCCTTTGCATACGCTAGCCCCAGTGCATCCGATGGACAGTTGGTCCCCCTGATCGACAATTCTCAACCGAAAAATGAGAATATCGGTGTCAAAATGTATTCATCCCTTATGGGTACCTTCAAATTCATGGCACCGGTCACCATCTATACACCATGTCCAGTAGGCCCGTTTCGTCAAAGAGGTTTGTTCCTTTCTGCACTTCCTATTTTAACGATCTTGGACCCTACCTTCCTCGATGATGTATTGTGAAGGTCAATTACAATCTGGAATGGCCATGCCACTATCAACAACAAAGATTGTGTGTCAATCTATTCTTGACTCTTTTGCCTATATGGATCCTGTTACCTCGCAGAAGGACGAGGAGGATCCTGTTTTGGAGCCCGTGTGGGCCACTTCATCGTCTTGTTCACATGATTTCCTTGATGAGACTTTGCCTTCAGATGAATCTATCATTGAGGTCATGAATTTTTCTGACAAACCTTGGGATGATATGCATCATCGCTCTTATATCCTCCCAGAGCTTGCTAGAATTGAACAAGATGATTTTAGATCTACTTTGAGTGAGATAATCGGTCACGTTGTAGTTCCACTTAATATGCACCACATTTAGGCCAAGGGAAACATGGAGAGTATCGATCCTACCATCATGATCGATATCTATCATATCCCTAACAAGATTTAAAATGTATACATCGGTGTAGATTGTTTTCCAGAAGAAATTCTAATCTACACCTAACTCTTCAAGGAATTCTGAGATCTATTCACTTGGTCATATGAAGAGATGCCAAGAATCGACCCTTGAATTATTGAACATGAGATTAAAACTTACCCAGACACTAAGCATGTTCGACAATGTCTTAGAGTTGTCAATCCCAGGAAGGCCCTTGCTATTAAGGCAGAGGTAGAAAAATTGCTTAATGCTGGCTTTATTTATTCGATTCCCTTGACTAAATGGGTATTCAATCCTATTCCTGCGAATAAAAAGAAGGGAACCATATGCGTATGCATGGATTTTCGTGACCTAAATAAATCCTGTCCTAAAGACAACTTCCCGACACCCTTCATCGATCAGATTCTCGACGAATTTGTGGGGAGCAATTTTTTTTCTTTCATGGAAAAATTTTCAGGGTATAACCAAATTCAGATTAATCCCGAGGACCAACATAAGACATAAATTATTTTCCCTTGGGGTACTTTCACATACCGAAAGATGCCTTTCGGCCTTAAAAACGACGGAGAAACCTTCTAACAAGCTATGACCTTCACATTTCATGATATCAAGCATATAGTCAAATCCTATCTCGACAATATTGCTTCTCACTCCCGTAAGAGAGTGGATCACCCAAAGCACCTTCGAAAAATCTTTGAAATATGTCGCCATTATCACATCCGATTGAACCCTCATAAATGCATCTTTTGTGTTAGGTCAGGTCGTCTTATAGGATTTTTAGTCTCTTAGACTGGGATCATGGTAGATCTGTTAAAGGTTGAGGCAATACTTTGATTGCCTCCCCTGCCCACTATTCGCCAACTTCAAGGTTTATAGGGGAAAGATAATTTTTTACGATGATTTGTAGTGAACTATGCCAGTATTACTAAGGATTTCATGTGTCTCGTGAAGAAGGAAACTCTTATCTAGAATGAGTGAGCCCAAGAATCCTTTGATGCTTTGAAGAAAGCCTTGGTATTGACGCCTCTACTGAGGTCTCTAGACTACAATAGGGATTACTTGCTTTATGTCGCCGCGTTCGAAGAGACGATTGGTATGGTGTTGGTTTAGGAGGATGATGATCTCCGTGAGCACATCATTTACTATCTTAGTTGAAACTTGGTCGGCCCTGAGCTCAAATATTCTCATGTTGAAAACCTAGGTTTGGTTGTTGTTCACGCAGACCAACGATTATGACATTATATATTTTTGTGAAAAAATAATTTGGTGGTCAATGCCAATCCATTTCAATACGTTCTTACTAGGCGTATCATAGGGGGAAAGTATAATAAATGGATTTTCATTCTACAAGAGTTTGATCTCGATTTCTCTTTTGCGAAGTCCAAAAAATCTCTATTTTTTGCAGAGTTAATGTCTGATTTCCCTCAGTTAGACGAGGATGTTATTCATGTTGATTCATTTGCGGATGAACACATTTTCCTTGTCTCATCATCAGACCCGTGGTATGGATATATTGTTCTCTATCTTCGAACGTTGAAGTTCCCTCAATAGCTCTCACGAGATGAGAAACGATGTATACGATACCAAGATAAGAACTACCTTATCGTCAATGAAACTCTATATCACTGAGGAATAAACAATATCTTGCATCATTGTTTAACTCACAAAGAAGCCGAGTCTGTTCTAAATGAATTCCATAGTGGGGCTTGTGGTGGCCATTTATCCGAGCTTGCGACGACCCCCAAAAATTTGCGAGGCAGTTATTTTTGGCCATATATCTTTAAAGATTGTGTTGAAGCAGTTAAGAAGTGTCACCCCTGCTAGGTGTTCACTTAGAAAATGCACTCGCATCCAACCCCTCTCCATCTGGTCATTACTATTGGTCCCTTTAGCAAGTGAGGGGTGGAATTTGTGGATTGCAACCCAACTTCGGTTAGGGTGCATCAACACACTATTGTGGCCGTAGACTACTTTAATAAGTGGGATGAGGCCATGCCTACAATTATTCCTATGGGAATACTACCACCTTATTTGTATTCAATCAAATTATAGCTAGGTTCGGAATCCCAAGTGAGATTGTCACTGATCATGGCAGTCATTTTCAAAATGAAATGATGGAAGAACTAGCATATAAATTGGGGTTTAAGCATGGTCATTCTTATCCTTACTACCCCCAGGAAAATGGACAAGTAGAGGTCGTGAACAAGTCTCTCAAGACCATTTTGCAGAAAATTGTCAGCTAGAGCAAATCTGATTGGCATATCATGCTTTATCCAACACTTTGGGCATACCGAACCTCAGTCAAGACTTCCACCAGTTTTTCTCCTTTCTAGTTAGTACACGGTGTGGATATGATCTTACCTATTGAGTGCAAGATCCCTTCTCTTATATTGGCAGTTGCACTCCTACCTGGCACTTCCGGTCTCGAACAACGCCTCGTACACCTAGAGAGTCTAGATGCGTAGCGTCGAGATGCCTCTACGTCTATCGAAGAAAATAAAATATGTGTCAAGGTCCAATATGATAAGCCTGTCTATCCTTGACTATACACTGAGGGTGACTTGGTCCTTCTATATGATCAAGCCAAAGAATCACTGGGGGGTAGGCAAGTTCAAACCCATGTGGCATGGTCCCTATATTGTGCGACGTGTCTTAGACAAAGGAGCCTACGAATTAGAAGATTATGAAGGGAACATGTTGGTTGAGCCCAAGAATGAGATCTATTTGAAAAGATATTACGCTTGAGTCCCAAGCTTGGGTATAACTCTTTGTATACTAATGTAATTTAGTGTATATATCTTTTCCCTTTATTTTTATCTTCAACTTGCTTATCGAGTTTTTCCTTGGTTGGCAGATGTCAATGGAGTCTTCGGTCTACCTAGGATTCAAAGATGGGGCCAGTCATCATACACAAAACTTGGCTTCTGTCGCTTGGGTTGTTTACTCATCCTAGGGTCTACTGGTGTCTTTAGGTGGCGTTTTCCTAGGGCCATCCACGAATAATGTGGTCGAATATAACGTCGTTATAGAACTTTTGCGTGATGCCATTTCACATGGTATTTTCTCGTTAGAAGTTTTCCTAGACTCCCAGTTAGTAGTATGTCAGTTGAACAACATTTACCATGTGCGTGACCCTACTCTACTCCGACGATTCCTACGGGTATGAATTTTGGAACAACTATTTGATTTTATTACTTATCATCGCATACCTAGAAGTTCTAATTATGTATCTGATGCATATGCTAATTTTGTCTTAGATTGGCATTTGTCACGTAACTAAAATAAAGAAAACATTTTCATCAATGTACACATTGTAATATAAGTTAAGCCGAAGATCCATGTTTTTATATATATTTCAAAAAATATGATGGTATAGTACAAAATCGGGGCTGACACCCTTAATATATATATGGGGCTGATCATACAATAATCATGACATCTATGCCTGTGGTGTCGGATGAGTTTCATGATAGAAGAATATGGATTTTGCAAGACGACGAAAGAGTCGTACCCAAGCACGGGGCACACCTACCACCTACCGCTGCATAGCCTCCGACAGATCCTCCACCTGAACCATGGGAATTATTTGCGTCAAACAAGATAGGTTTCCCTACATGTTTTGAATGACTCTCTTTGCGTCCCCTCCTGCTGCCTCATCTCCCTGGTGCCTCCAACAATGTTGTGGAAGTTTTTCCGGCTGTGGTGGACCTACATCTATGTCACATACATGTTTAATTAGTACTTAACATCATCCAAAAAAAATTTTTTTTCCTATACAAAAAATACAAAACAATGAAATATTTAAAAAACTTTGACATACCTATGTATCCGTAGGTGGAACGTGGTGGTAATGGCATGTCAAGATCTCCTCTGAAGTCAATCCCTACATAAGGGTAGTCATCTAGAGCTATCACCTGCCGAATCCACTAGAAGAAGAAGTCATCGTTGTAGGGTGTTGGCACCCTACCACCCCCCTGCTGCCTCATCACCTCGGTCCACCATGCCATGGATGGACCGCGAGGTCCACACTAAATAATATCAAATCTAGGTCCCATACCTGGAACCCGCTTGAAGAAAAAACTATAAAGGATAGAAGTGAACCCGAAGTTCCTCTTACTACCCAGTTTTCATTCTGCCAGCTGGCTCTTCATGTTGGCCAATAGTGAGGTGCACCAATCGTACACCGTGGGTCGCAAACACTCCAATGGATAAAACATAAGTGAATTCAATGCTTGGTGCAAAGAGGTCGATCTTGTGATCCATGTCAAAACTAGGACAACAATTTTGAGACTAAGATTTTTTATCGCTCTGATTGGCTCCCTACCTTCTCGGTCCCTACAATGCAATGAGTGGATATGTATTCCTCGATTTTCATGCCATTCCCATCTCCTCGAGCTTTGAGGTTGACCACCTCACCCTGACGTGACAATCCCATAAAGAAATATATGTCCTAAAATTCAATCCTTAATGGTTGTCCATCAAGGTTGAAGCTCTCACTATTTAGATCCCAGTAGTTCACAAACAACTGTAGAAATATCAATTGAGCCCTCATACCTTTGAGAGCCCAAAAATTGTATATACCACATCTGTTTAAGGCCATTTGGGCCCCTGGATCTCTCTCCACTGCAACATCCACCTCCTCATGCTCTCTTTCTCTCCACTTTAACACCATCCTGCAAGAGTCGGACCATTTTTTGAGTTAGCAACCTTTAAAAAAACATTGTCCACGGACATATACGCAAGATGTAGTGTACATAGTCGCGTATAGGGATTCTTAAACGCTGGATTTTTTTCAAACAAAAACGTATAAGTATGCGTATACCTGACCAGATAAACTATAGCCCGCATACACCTAAGTTTTCAAATTGTGCCCTAAATAACTTACAAAATGAAACCTAATTACAAAATTTAATCCACTGAAAAGAAAGAGGAGAGCAAGATGAATTACTTGGTCCAGACGATCGGTGATTTTGTCACTCATAGCTCCCGCAATCACTAGTTGAAGTTCGGAGGCAATTTGGTCCAAAATCCACTATTTGGGTAAAAAATACAAATGGTATAGTAAAATTGTTTTTTTTTACTATTTATAGAAATTTTTTACCCACTTTGCATAGTTTCATCCAATATTTTTGCCTAATGGACTAATACGACAGTGGATGGAGTTGGTTTTTGTAGTTTTATCCAGGGATTCTTGCGGTTTTCAGTGCCATGTTTCCCATTCATAACTTTGGACATGTATTTTTGTTACATAACATATAGGACAGGTATCCAATCCATCATGCACACTTGCATCATCCTATGACTGTCACTCATATGCCTTAGGTATGAACCCATTTTATAGTGACACATAACCTTCTATCTACAAGTAGAAGTATTTTTATTGAATCATAGAGAATTACCAAACATGGGTACCCTAGTTAGATCCTCTACTTCATTCTGTGCCCATGCAAAGATTTTTGTTTGTAGGACTGAGAGTCCCTTATAGCTAATACATGAATTTATGGTGAACCTCATTTATTACTCATAAACATGCTGACCTATACCTAGAGGACTCCCAAACGAGTTTGATTTAAGATCTTTTACGACTCATTTCAAAAAGAGAAAATATTGTCGAGTCAACTTGTCTCTTTCACACTCATAAATTGGATTTGAAAGGACATCTATTTGGTGCATGTTTATCCCTTTTTCAAGCCAAGTAGACTAATATTATGAAAAATGACATTTTTTTTGGTGTTAAGTTGTAATTGTATCTCATTCTCCTGCTTGCAGTATTGAGCCTATTGTCAGTTCTTGATTTTGCGTTATAAGCCTCTCGCCTCATCAATTTGCATCATCAGCCAAGCAGAGCCTTGTTTATATCCTTTGCAGCTTGACACCCTATACCCAGGAGGAAAAATTCCCCCGAGTGTCCATCTCCTACATGCACCTCCTTGCATTGAGCATATGTATGTTCCATTGCTGGAGCTATTTTTCTTACTCACAACACTCGTTTCCTCCTCTGTATCATAACATTCATTTGACTATGAAAAACAAAAAAAGTTGGGCGGGAAGGGAATATTATCTTATATTGGCAGAAGTCGTATCTCCTTTGAATAGAGCACACAATTTTTGAGTCCACTGGTCATCAAAATTTTGGGTTTAGCATGACTTTAGGAAGTTGAGCTCGTTACAAATCGTTTACTCCCCCGACTGGTTACTCTTCCAGTCCCTATGGAAATTTTGGTTGATGCCTCCTACATATCAAAGTTTCATCATTCAGTTTATGCTGCTAGAGTCTTCCATATGTCTCATGCTCTTGTTCAAAGGATGTCTATCAACCTGTGTCGAACATTCCTCAGAACTCTTTACTTTTCATGTCGGCCATACCCTCAACGCATCTCAGAATTACATGAAGTTGTAGTCCTATTACGCACCCTAGTCCTACTTTCCTCATTGGTAGGTAACCTTGAACCCAACAGTCGACATTTCATCATTCTTCAATGACTGGGTGGTTTCCTTTGTGTTCGACGGCAAGAAATATATTCACACATAGGGATTCATGCAGTGTATTGGATTCCATTATAATTATTGGTGGTTTCCTCGCCTTTTTCAACAGTTTTCCTTATTGGCTTCTATTCAGAGGGTATTTTTCGTGTATCGCTTGCATTTGGCACATGCGAAATACACACAGGGTCATTAGTTCGTGAACATGTTCTTCGTCTGATTTCCTCCAAATCATCAAGCTCCTTCTTTGTACCTCGTGTTGAATGATGAGAGATGCCTTAATTCTCTCCTTTCAACGGGTCTCCTTCCATCGACTTGAACTCATCTATTTTAGAGACGAGACCTAGAGTCCTATGAGTACCTAGAGGCTTGCAGTCATTAGTGGCAAGTTCTCTCACCCTCAATAGTTGGGAATACATCAATGCCTCCTAATCGATGGATTCTTCAAGTGTTTGACCCCGACACCTCTATTCACACTTGTAAGAATGTGCTCGGTGCCTTGATACCTACTTTCATTATCGGTAGGATGTCTCACGTTTTTTAATGATATAATCAAACAAAGTCTCTTTGTGTTCGATCTCAAATCCTTTATTCACACGATGTAGACTTGCACCTTTGGTGGATTGTGTAGAAGACTTGAAGACATCAATTCATAGTCGCATATTTCTTGAGCTGTTGCTACCTTTCATTGTACCAATACCTATTTGACTTCAATGATCATGGTAGATCAGATTGTACTCCATTGTATACAGATATCTTCATATATTTTTTGAGTTTGGTTTTATTGGGCCTTGTTCGTGACTATGACAACCTTTGGCATGTAGCCACCTTTGTATTTCCTATTCATGGCCATGGAAAAATGTTTGGTATATTTTTTCATGGATCTATAGTGTAATTAAAATTGGTAGCCATGTGTGTAAAGTCAATACAGATTGTAATATTCTCATGAGAAACTAGTTCTTCCAGTTGGGTCCCCATTACTCCACTTCTGGGTATTATAATGTATTTCGACCATCGCAGATACTCCTTTGACCTCACACATTAGGGGACATCTGTTATAGAAATATTTTTCTCACCCTATACAAACTTGCATAGAAGGCCTTTTTCCATTTCTCTATGCAGACCTGAAGTCCCTTTTTCCAAATCCCAAAGCTAAAAAAATTATTTTTCCACATATACGAGCCCTGCCTGTTGTACAACATGCGTATAAGCAGGTTTCACAACTACAACCCACACACATCGGGTTTTGTGATAAAAATTAAAAAATGGTGTTGGGTTTCCATGTCACGTCATGAGATCCATGATCATTGACCTTCCACATACTGGAAACATTCTGAATCGGCCCTTCAATTCCACTTGAAGGCTATAAATGGGCCAAATTAGAGCTATGGAAAAGAAGAGAAGAATTCAACTTTGAGAGAAAAGTTACTCTAGAGAAATTATTCACTTCATATTGATTCTGCATCCCTTTGTCCTTTTAAGTCTGAACACATTGTTCAGCCCCCAAGCTCTTCCTTACTTGATTGAGAACCTCATTGTCTCTCTTATATGATCTTGCCTTTGGTGGAGGATTGAAGTGGTGGAGGCCCAGCTGGAAGGGACTTAGTTTCTCGGTTCCAAACCGTGTCGACACAAAATTTTGTAATTCATTCACTTATGTTGATTACATTTTAATAGAAATACTCTTTTCTCATCCAATTAATATCTTGCAAATATTTGAATTGTTATTCCATGGGCGTATTTGTTATGAATGTTGATGGATTATTTTATTGAATGTTCTAACATTATATATTATCACCATATGCTTGCGTTTCTTGGTTCTTGAGGACAAGTCACAGGTGTATTTCTTTGAGTCAAGTGCTCAATGATGGAATTCATCGAACGTCTGGATGAGGTAGGCCTTTTATCTTGTCTTGCTAGCATATTTGTTTATATAGCATACCTGAGATTAGAGTTGATTTCTGCAGTCATTTTCGTCTGTTGTGGTTTACCCCTAGACATAGAGAGATTTTCCTCGTAATCATCATTATTAGCGAGAAATTTAATTATGAAATAATTCAGGTTAGACAAAGTTATGATCAACAAATGAAACAACTAGAAGAGAAACTAAGAACATGTCTCCAAGATTAACACATGAGTAAGAATGCCATTTCTCAGAGAGATACATTAATAATCCAATTGCAAGCCCAAATAACTACAATTTAAAGTACATTTATTGACATTTATGCCTTTAATAAACAAGCCTTGGAGATCAACGAGGGATTGCATATAGCTCCACAGAATTTCTATGAAATTTTGGACATTATCCATAAGCATTATCATGTCATCAATAATTCATTACAAATTATTGTTGACAAAGAGAAATAATCTATCATTGCTAGATCCAAATTTCAAGAACTCATAGTTTGGAAACATAATCTCAATATATCAAGGCTTGTTCCATTTTCAGAGATTGAACAGTTGAAAGGAGAAACGCCATTAAAATCTTGGGAAAATAGTCTTGAAGAAAACAAAATATTAGATAGAGAAGCAAAAGTTTCTTATCTAAATGATCTTTTAGCTATGGATGTAGAGATGACAGAAATTAATATCGGTGATATTCACTCTTTTTTTGGAACAATTGAGGTTGATAAAACAAAGGAAATTTTGAAGAAGAACAGGGAAAGGATTCAAAGTTCTATATTACAATTTAATCAAGTTAATTTGCAGGTTTTAAATGATCTTCTCGTCAAGCAAAGTTTACAATATCATAATACTCAACAGGCTGCCATAAAATTTCAAAAGAGTTTTCCATCGGTGCATAAAAATGTGTTTACCTTTGAACTGAATGTTAATACAGATCCCCCCAAGTTCGTAGTTACATTATTAAATTTGCACACGCAATACACGAATCAACATAATACAACTACATCTATGAGAAAATGAAGGAATGCAAGCCTTAATACAACCAACAAGCAATGAAGTTTCCAAAAGAAAGACAGATGTTCAAATCTTTTGTAATATTTAGTTAGCTTAGATTTTATTCTATTTTAAGATCTAGAAGTGTGGAACTCTAACTGATTTTGGTTAAGGTGATTTTGTATAAATAAACACATTTGAGATATGATGAGGTATTTTTCTCTCATGATGTAAAGAGAGACTTCTTAATACAAATTGCTATAGCAAGACAAAGATTCTACTTCTCATTTCTTTGAGTTATGTGTTTTCTATTTGTTGCTACTTTATCATAATTTATCTTCTTCAGTCTATGATGCTTAAGGAATGAAAGGTTGCAATTTAGTAATACATCTACTGCGGTTCACATAATTGGATATCTATCCATCTATAACTTTTCCTCTATTTTACTGTAAGTAAAATAAGACTTGTTTCTGTGTAGATGTTCTCATCTCAATTCATATTTTAGACATACATTTCATGTTTCGTCTATTGTGAATAAGGTAATATTTATCAGCATTGGATACCTTGCTTTGTTTGTAAATTTTGTTTACTATAATTCTACTTTCCATCTCCTAATTATTGATAAAAACTCAAAGGAAGAGATACTTCCTATGTGTTTCTAAATCATTAGATTATTGAAATTTCATTCTAAGTTTAAGGTATAAAAGATATATAAAAGAAAATGTTATTAAATTTGAATGGACGATATTGTTTTATGAGCCCAGAATAAATCTCAGGAACAACAGGTGCATTTGATGAAGTCTACACAAAGCTTCGAAGGTGTGGTTATGGAACCTAAAGTTGATCAAGGAAAATGGACATGAAGGATAGTATAAATGCAGGTAACACACTCATATATGGATATTCCTCATGGTTTTGTTTTCAATGGTAGGTGGTATGCCACATGGTTCCTCACGGTTGGGGAGATATGCCCTCATGAAGTTGGAAGTGCCAAAGAATGGTTAAGAAGCCCCTAAGTAGTTACAAGTCATTAATTAAAGGGTAAAGTTGTTGAAAACAAAAAGTTACAAGTCGGCCTCATTGCAATCAATATTAAGGATATTTTTCGTAAATTTGGCTCCAATGGAATAATCATTAAAAAATTAAATTGAATTTTATTTGGGTCAAGTCAGCCCTAAAAGGAGGGTGCCAGATATAGTATAAATTAGGAACCTAGGAGTTCATATGCTACATCAACTCAAGTGATTTTTATCTGAGGTAACTAAGGATATCTGAGGCATTTTTCATAAGGAAGGTGAAGTGAAGAAGGGAGAAATTCCAAAGGAGGATGAAGTCTTGTGAGGATGTGTTCTAAGTTATGTTATTCACATGCCATCTTAGCATTTTCGATATAAGTTTTTTTTCTATAATGATTCAGAGAGAGAAAATTAGATAATATAGAGAAGACATTTCAAGGTACATGTGGTAGAAATTTTATCTTCTGGGTCATTATATTTTTGGAGTTACACTATGTGGAAAATAGGGTTTTTGGCTAGTCCTAAAACAAGTCTCAAACAAGTGTTCCAGGTACAAAAGTCATAACTTATTCATAGAGGATCCAAATTCAGTGATACCAAATGAATTAGATATATTACAATCTGTAGTATGTTTTGAACTATTTTCAGGTCCATATACCAAATATTCCACATGTGGCATTCTCTACAATTTCACTCTCTAGAATAAGCCAAGATTCAACAAGGTCTGCTATTTTTTCTATAAATCGTCTTTTGGGATGTTCCAAGAAGTGAAACTTGAAGGAATTGCAAAGAATATATTGAAGAATATTGGGTAAAAGTTTCCAACCTTTATTCATTACAAGTATGCATTTATTCTTGTTGAAAGTTAGGGTTTGTGACTAATGCAAAAACTAGTCCCATGAGACTATGGTAAAGTTTGATGAAGATGTTATTCTCTTGTTTTTGAAGTTGATGAAGGTCTGTAGGTCTGTGATCACATACACTAGGTCTGTTACAGAGTTACAAGTATGTTTATATGTATGTTTTGAGGGTTACATGTTGATGATGTTATGGTGCATGCTCGAGGCAAGTCTTTGGTGTATTGTTGAGGCATTGGCACATAATTCAAGAACATCTTAGGTGCATGGTTGAGGCATATACTTGGTATATGATATTGGTTGTTTGGTAATTTGTTGATGAACTTCATCGAGGGTATCTTATGGTACGTGGTGTATGAAATGATTGAGACATATCATGAGTGATATGGTATATGGTTGAGGCACATGGTTTGAGGAGCATCTTGGATATTGGGCACATTGTTTGAGATACATTTTTGGTATATGTATGAGGCATTCCTTGATAAAATTTATGCATGGTGAGATACATAATTGAGGCATGATATGGTGTTGGCACATGTTTTGGTTGATGCATGATTTGGTACAGGTTTGGTACATGGTTGAGATACATATCTTGTGAAGATATGTTTGTGATGTTGGTACATTCTTGGTAGATGCATGTTTTGGTGATGCTTAAGCATCTGGTTGAGAGGTGTTCTTGGTGATAGAAGATTTGGTTTTGTATCAGTGACAGTGACAGGTTGGATGCAGTGACATGTTGATAGTGACAGGTTGATGTGACAATTTGGATATAGTAACAAGTTGACATATTACATGTTGATGTGAAAATGTTAGTGATAGATTGGTGACAGTGACAGGTTGGATACAATGACAAGTTGAAAGGTTATAGGATGAAGTGACAATGGAAGTGTTTGTGACAGTGAAAGTGACAATGACAATGACAATGACAGTGATAGTGGAAGTGACAGTGACAGGCGTAGTGACATTGGAAGTGATTGTGGTAGTGATAGTTTGGTTTACACTTATATTTCAGGGTGGTAGGACGGGGCAAGGAAAGGGGGTTGTATCCTCCTTTTGGTTGGTGTTGTAGAACTCAGGGATTTGGAGCTTCCTTCAGGTTGGAGCTTGAGAATCAGGGGGTTTTATCCTCCGTCTAGTTGGAGCCAGAGAATTTAGAGAGTTGTAGCTTCCTTCAGGTTGGAGCCTGTAAATAGGGGGTTGGATCCTCCTTCCAATTGTAGCTTGAGAATTGGGAAGTTTTTGCTTCCAATGAATGTATTATTTGATATATATGAAAGCATTTTGTGGTTATCTTCCATTTGGGTTTCTATGTAAATTTTGGTATACTATGGATTTGATGTGATGTTGCTTATGTTTATATTATCATGATATATTGAATGCAATCATAGATGATGCATTGATGATATACTTCTGATAAGATTGAAGTTTATATATTGTGGTTAAAAGTGGTAAAAGTGCTCATACTGACTCACCCCCCCTCCCCTCTCGGTATTCCAACGCACATAACCAAATATCCCATGTTTTCTTCCTAACGAGAACCAAATTAGATACTCACTATGAGTAATGAACAAAGTATATGATCCCTATTTTTTCCATTTATCTAATTCAACCTTAAATGTTCATTCTAAAGCATAGTTTTTCTTTCTTTGCTTTTTCTTGTAAGGCTTCGAATCAAGGATTATGGGTATGCCATGGAATATTTACTACATATTAAAGACCTTGATATCCTCGTAGGACCACACAAAGACATATTTGATATTCGTTAAGAGTTCATGAATTGATTGATCTATGAAGGAGAACATTGTGAGCCTATAAAAACCAATTTTGGATCTTTCTCTATTCTCATATTTATAGGTATGGTTTCTTTCACCTTCCTAATAGATTCACTATCAATAATAGGTGTAGAGGTAGAGGCATCATTGGAATCAAACATGGTAAAACTAAGGGGAATATTATTTGTTTTCAATTGAATTATATCCTTGGTTTCCTCTTCCAACTCATGGCATATATGCAAATCTTAGAATTCCTCCTTTTTTTTAAGAAATCTACAAATTTGTTCATCATAATAAAAATCTTTCCAAGAGTAAACGTTATCAAGTAACACATGCCTATGTAATATTTGGACTTTTATATCCTCGACATACCTTACAAAATCTGAAGTAAAGTGTAAAACAACTAGGGCCAAAGTATGAACTACGTGGTTTGTGGCCCTATGTATATCTTGAATTTTGAAAGATGATAACTTTTCAATAAGTTCCTTAGCCTTTCAGTAGTATTGTTTAAGGCAAGAGTCATGAACCACATATTTATCTTTGATTTGGTTCATGACTAGCTCTGAATCCACACTTACTAAAAAATGATGAATTCCTAAGTATAAGGCCTTTTGGAGGCCCTGAACTAACGCTTCATATTTTTCCATGTTATTGGTGTTCGAGAACTATAATCGAAAAGAGAAATGGATTACCTTTCCCTTGGGATCACACAAAAGGATCCCAACACCGAATCCCTACTTGGATTTGGCACCATAAAAATCCATGCTCCACATCACTTCTTCTAGCTTAGGAGGAGGGATACAAAGATCTTATTTGGATAACACAGTATAAGTACCCATCTTTGTGTTTTGAAAGGAAACATGTTTCATGTTGTAGGAAGCAGGTACAACCCGCTCTTGGTACTTTGGCTCTCTCCTAATGACAACTTCTACAACTTTATGAGGGACGATTAAGTGGGTTCCTTCCATGAGGTAGAAACCTTATTTGACCTTGGAGGACCACTCTCTTCCTAAAAGCATACCATATGCTTCATGTATATTTGCTACAATTACATCTATGATCATGCTCACATCAGAAGCTTGGTTGAAAACCATGGATAAATATTCGATGTAACCAATGGTTTCTACAATACTTAAATCCAAAGCTATAATATATTTACAAGGACTTGTGCATTCAAGGCCCAACCTCCTCATAAATCGAAGGGGATTGACATTGTGCCCTGCTCCTTTGTCAATGAAAAAATTATGGAGAACAAAATAAAAAATATTTATCGAGACATGGAAAGGAGGAACTCCCATATCTAAATCATTGGCATCATATGCCTCCTTTGTTTGAGAAGATACTTCTTTGGAAACAAGAGCTCTCTATTCTATTTGTAAAGTAGGAGGGGATTGTAGGACACATGAAAGGTTTTCAAAATAAGTAGGTTTCCCAAGAGCATATAATAATTTCATATGGGCTTGGACCTTTGCTATATCCTCAACGACATTGTAAGGTCTCAGTGTTGGGAAGCATGGTGGTGGATCATTGGGTAAACAATTGTTTAGAGTCCATGAAACTTGGTTCTTTAGGGGAGGGAAGGTGATATACCACTCATAATAGCTTCTTTTTTTTCATTGTATTTAGGATCGGTTTTGGCCCCCTCCATTCCTTGCAAATTGGTTTTAGAGGCCCGATTCCTAGTTTCCACAATAAAGCTTCCAAAGGGAGGAGAGTTATTGTTGTAAGGAACAACCTCTTCCATTTTAAATTGATCATTATGAGAAGTGGAGGCAAGCTTGTTTTTTATTGGAGGTAAAGGTGTTTTTCCAGTCTTGGACAATTGTAAGTGATGTGTATACGAGTAACAATACTTAGGATCATGGAAGTATTGGAAGAAGTGACACTAATCCACTTTAGTAGAATATTCCTGGGATGGGGGGCAGGAGGAAGAGGAGACATTGACCTTGAAGGAGAAGTAAACTATAATACATTTACTTTTTTATTTAGGGAAAGGATTTGATTGTTCATGTTCGTGAACAATTTTAGTGTTTCAAAATTTTCACGTTCTTCCATTGTTGAAATTTGGGTAGGTAAGGGTTCATATCGAGGAACCTAGTTTCGAGATACCTCATTCCTAAGCCTCCCTTTAAAATGGGTCTATGCTATAGGTGAGGAAATCATACTAGATTCCTCCATGTTTATCTCATTTTCTAGGGCACTAGCCTTGGCCACATCTAAAGTGAAAATTTATTTGTCTTTCAACTTGTACTTACGTTTGGATTCATAGCGGTCATGTAGTAGTGGAATAAATTGTTCATACATGGTTGGGATGCAATTGGTATTCTGTTAAAGGTGGAGGTAAAGAGTTGATTGAAATTTCTTATTTTCTCTCCCTCATGGAGGGAGATGGTTGTGAAATCCCCAAGTAGGGAAGCCACATCATCTACTCCTTGGAAATGTTTCTTGAACTCTTGTACCATAGTGTCCCAATCTAGGATACTATCATTGGGAAGAAAGCAATACCACCTTGATTCTTTCCCTTCAAAGCTCCTTACAAAAAGTCTAATGATGACATTAGTAATTGTTATGTCCATGAGTGCTAATGCAATATAGAAGTTTTGTATATGTTCCTTGGAATTCAATGTACCTACACCACTGAACTTAGGAATTCGGTTTGGGAATCTGTAGGAATGTCATGTAGAGGTTGGGGAAACCTCAAAGGAGTACCATGTTGCCAAGGCATTTCCATCATAATAGATGTTAGAGGGACAACAATAGTTGTTGGGAAAATTAAGGGAACAACATGAGGGTTGGTAACTGTTGATGGATGGACTAATGCTTGTTTTATTTTGGGGTTTTGAATCAAGGAAGAGGAAGAGCGTGACTTATCTTGTACAATAGGTGTAATGATTTTTTGTAGTTTCCCAGATGCATGTGTCTCACTACTTGTTATCTTTCTCATACTTTGGCTTCTTGTAATCCTGGGAGACATTGTTTCCATAGTCATAGTATGTTTTTGTCCTTCCATCTTGCAAGGGGATCATGTAAGTAATTTTATTACAAGGGAGGTATCACACCAATAATTTTATTCTTTCTGATGAGATGTCAAAGTAACCAAACTTAAAAAAAAATTGTTTCAGTTATTCTTCAAGTGAAAGGTAAAGTATAATAGTTGATAACTACTCACATGAGTTTGAACAAGTAGAGTAAGATACTAACAAAGTGAGAGAAAATGACAAATCAATGGTATTCATGCCTCCCCGATGCAATGAAATTACAAGGGAATTGAACTATAAAAAATACCAAATAAATTCAATTAGTCCTTTAATGACCTTGTCTCGAAATTATGTCAAAGGGTGTTAGAAAAAGACACCAAATAATTTGGGTCCGATGCTCAGTAAGAACTTCGGATTCAAGCAAAACAAAATATATTTGCAAGCTCCCTAGTGGAGTCTCCAGAAAAGGGATGTGTTATAAGAAAAATCCATCCATTGGGATGGATCCCACCTATCCGACTGTGAATCTAGTTGCAACCTCTTTGATAGCTAGAAACGAGGCATAGACTACCCACACCTTAGATGGTCTTGTGTTTTAGGAAGTGGAATCAGAAAAAATGAGAGATAAAAGACTTACAAAAAGTATCTCTTAAGACCACCCACCCTGGGTATTGTCCTCCCTCGACTTCCTGAGTGGCCAAAATGACCTTGTGGGGGGGACAATATAGAAAAGGGGGATGAAAATGAGCTTTCTGATTTTTTTGGGACAAAAAACTAATAAGAGTGAACAAAAATATGTTCTCTCCATCAAGGCCCCAGGAAAAGGTTCTAAATTGGTTCCTGGGGTAAACATGGGTTCCAAACAATAACCAAGTGGATGACTTGTGCAAAATTATTGAAAAACAAGAGTCAATATGTCTTTAATAAGCTACATCCAAGTATATTAAGGTGGTTGTAAGTGACAAACAACAAGATGTTCAATATTTGTAATGTATAAGAACAATCCTAGAATGGCCCAATATTACTCAGAATTGCCCGAAAAGTGGTCTCGAGACTTTTCAAAGTCAACAAATTAAATAAAAAACCTTTAGTAAGATGTAACAACTATGTAAAGATGATGTAATTGGCTAAAAATAAATATTATCCAATGTGTTTGGTGAAATGACGAAAGGAAAATAATTTAAACATGTATTAAATTGTGATTTTTAAGTTGTTTAAACACAAGCAGTGGTTACCATACCTTTTTGAAGGTCCTCCCGATCAAGAAAACACCTATTATCCTATAACTGTACCACTTAGTATAAAAAGAGTGAGCTTAGGTGACCACATGGTTAGAAGGAAGAGTGCGCCATGCAGTTTAGAGAAGGAGGGATTGGCCCCTTTTCATAACTAGTTCTTTCGAGATCTTAAAGGCTCTTGGATGGAAGAAGGATACATGTACGAAGGAAGAGGCTAAGGACCCCCCCGAGGGATTTTTAGTTGATATTACCTAAGTATAGTAGTATTCCAACCAATATAAGCTAATTAAATTCTTGACCATATGAATTACAATAGAAAATCAATATCACTCAATTGATACCAAATAGACAAATTTCGAGGGACTCCTAATGATGATTCCCTGGCTTTGACTCTTAGTAGTTTCAAAACTGAAATTTCATAAATTGAAAGACCAATCCATCCACATGGCGAGATCACGTCTTTCTTCACAAGCATGTCTCTTGGTCAACAAAAATTGAAATATACTAAGATAGCTTATATAAGATATAAATATATGTATAAATATAAATATAATAGCTAGATAGTAAAGTGTTTTTGGTTTTTGTTTCGTGGGGAAGACCCTTGCCTTTTGTTTTCAAGTTTTTTGCATGTTTTTGTTTATTTATTTATTTTTGAATGTCCCCTTTAGGGGAATCAAACTAAACGTTAGAAAAGAGAAAATAAACAATGCAAATGAATACCAATTCACCCTCCCTGCTAAACTTGATGTTAACCATAGTCAGTATGATTCCAAGAAACCTAACCATCACCCAATCACATGATTATGCTCCTTTTTTACCTTTGTCTTAGGTGGTGCAATACTCAAATAAATTCAGTCAAGGACAAAGTAAACACACTATTCAACCCAAAGGAATGGGGCTGAAGCTCTTTGCAGGTCACATAGTTGCCATATGCATGAGAGCCTCAACTAGTTTCTTGTTTGGGGATTGGAATTTATCTAATACAAATTAAATAAATTGTAACAGATCAAGAACATCAAACCCAAAAAACACTATTTTCTCTATGCTCTGATATGAATCGTACTCGCTTCCCATGTACCTATAAATTCTCCCTCTTGAGCCGATTTGAAATTCTAATACCACTTAATTAACCAAGAAGCATGAAAGGAACACATGCAATAATCAAGATTCATGTTACACTATAAAGAAATGAACCATATTCCATGTGTAAAAATAACCAACAATCAAGTGAATTATAAATATATATCTCAAAGATAATGATTAATAAACAACAAAAATAAATATACAAGAAAAGAAAACCATGATAGAGAGCACTTATCTTTAAAAAAACCAATCACTAACTAGATGCAGAACAAGGAAGTTCCACCCAACCTTAGACATTATTGTTCCAAGTCTCAACAACAAATCACCCCCGAGCTAGGGCTATGAATCCACAAGGATAGGTCTCAGACTAACACTCAACTTCACAAACCAGTCAATAATCAATCTCTCACAAGTTTCTCAAACACACAAAAAAATCCAGTTTACCACCTCTCTTCCCCTTTATCCTACACCACCCAAAGAAAATGAACCCCCTTCACTACCATGTAGTCCCTCGAGTTGTCCACCTCTTTTCCAAGGCTCCAATTCTTCTGTTAAGGAAATATCAATGCTGGAAACTCTTAGGATTCTTAGTTGTGGACAATTCTCTCTCAACTGCCATTATTCTCGTGCACACAAGCATCTCTCCCTTTCTGGAATAATCATAAATTAATTACATCCATCCAACCATGGTTGTTTTCCTTCAACACTTTGTTTTCCCTTCCCCATGCAAAACCAAGAATGAGAAGAAGAGTGAATTTCCTATCTTCATCGAACGAATGCATGGCAATAGATATATGTGCACATAGATATCTATCAATTGAAATATGGATATCTAACCGCTCCGTTCTATTCAAGAATATATATCATAGAATCGAACCTGTTCTTGACATATTTTTATTTGGTACCATATGAGGAACAACTCCAAAAATGAATTTTGAGTAAGAATGAATGGCCAACACCCAAGACAATCAAGAACAAGGTTTTAAGTATCAAAAGCATAATGTGACCGTCCCCCAAGTATCTCACGTAACCCCCTCTTTCTCTCCATAATTCTAAGGTGCGTAAAAAGAAAAAAATAATTTAAAAATGTAAAGGCTTAGCCCCTCAGATTCCCCCCTCTTGTGGAATCATAGCCCCCTATAAATATTTTTCTTGTCTGTCTCATAGCCAGTGATGTATTTTTTTATTAATAATCATCAAAATATTACATTTCCTAGGCACTCTGACTGCTTTCAATTGTTCAGGAACTTCAACCTTTCATCAAATAAAAAAAAATACATTATTAAGTCAGGGACTAAAAAATGGGGTATTACATTCCTGTCCCCCTTATTTTGGCACTAATCTTAGTGCGTATACTAAAAAATTCAAAATTTCAAATTTTTTCAAAAAGTCCTGAGCACTCTGCCCGCATGGAATATTCATGCTCTCAAGTAGCATATTTAGGACCGTAGTAGGTCCAATGAACTTTTACCAGCTCTATGAATCACTTTCAGAGCACTTTGAATTTTCTTTCCAATATGCGCACCGACTGGACCTGAAATTGTCCTTCTGGATCCATCTGAATTAAATTCCAATCAATAACATGGTTAGGATCATGCACACACTTTTTAATAAAAGAGACATAAAATGTATTATTCACATTCATGGAAGCAGGAAATGCAATCATGTATGCAACTGTCCCTATTATGTCCAATATCTCAAATGGACCACAGATTTTGGCTACTAGCTTTGTACAACTACCCAACTTTAATGAGATATTCTCGGGATTCACTTTCAAAAGAACATTCTCTCCCACTTTAAATTCTCTAGCTATCTTGTTCTTATTTGCATAAATCTTCTGTCTATCTTGTGCTACCTTCAAATTCTGCTTAATTTTAACCATCTGGTCTTCTGTATCTTTGAGCAATTATGTCCCAAGTACTACTTTGTCCATTGGGTTGTCCCAAGTCACTGGAGTATTGCATTTTCTACCATACAATGATTCAAATGGGATCATCTTCAATGAAACTTGATACCCATTATTATAGGAAAACTCAACCAAATGCAAGTAATCTTCCCACTTAGATGGCTTATCTGTCACATACATTCTCACCATGTCTTCAATCACTTGGTTGACTCTCTTTGTCTTCCCATCTTATAACTGTGGATGATATGTTGTACTAAAGTTCAGATTTGTACCAAATCCTTTAAATAAGACCCTCCAGAAATTTGAAGTAAACTTTGTATCTTTGTCGAAGTAAAATTTGTATCATTGTCAATTTATCCACAACTGCCATTATTGAATCATGTTGCCTTGATATCCTTGGAAACTTAGTTATAAAATCAATGGTTACCACTTCCAATTTCTTCTTTGGAATTGGAAATGGTTGTAGCAAACCCACATGGTGTCTATACTTAGCTTTCACTCTCTGACATTCCATGCATTTGGAAATGTAATCAACGACATCCTTCTTCATTCCTAGCCAAAAGAATTGGCTTCTTACTAATGCAATTATTTTATGGTAATTGGGATGTCCGACATGTGGAACGTTATGCATTTCTTTTAACACCAAATTCCTAAGTTCTTCAGAACTAGAAACATAAATTTTGTTTATATGCATAATTAATCCATCTTCCATAATCTCATACTCTTTCATTTTTTGCTGTACATTTTTCTACCATAGACTTTATTTTACTTGTAGGTAATATTGGTCTATAACTACAACATTTAAAATTATTCTCTTTAATAATGAATGATGCATACTAATGGTTGTAGCATGTATGAGATGTACTCTTATGCTAAGTTCATCAACAAATTTATTTTCTTTCCCTTTGATATGCTTGATTTTGAAGTCATTCTCACTTAAAAATTGCAGTCGTCTTGTCTTCCAAGCATTTAAAGTTGGTTGCTCAAAAAGATATTTCAGACCACTATGATCTGTCATTAATTCAAATTTCTTTCCCATGGGACAATGCCTCCACATATTCAATGCATGAATTATGGAAGCAAGCTCCAATTCATGTGTGGAATAATTCATCTCATGTTCTTTAAGATTTATGGACTCATAACTAATGACATGTCCATTTTGAGTGAGGATTCTACCAAGTCCTTCTTTGCATGCATCTATACATACCAATTTTTTTTCATTTGGGACAACAATCTTTAAAATAGGTGCACTAGTAAGTAATTCCTTCAACATATCAAAATGATCTTCACACTTTGTTATCCATTCAAATTTAACTCCGTTCTTTTGTAAGGAAGTGATGGGATGAGCAATCTTAGAGAACCCTTCTATAAACCTCCTGTAGTATCTGGATAATCTCATAAAAGATCTTACTTCTGAAACATTCCTAAGTGTTGGCCATTCTCTAATGGCTTCAATCTTCTCTAGATCCAATGTTATGCCTTGTTCTAAAATAATGTACCCCAAATAATGGATTTGTTCTTGGTAAAAGGAACACTTACTAATATGAGAATAAAACTAATGTTCCCTCACCACTTGTAACACCAACCTCAAGTGATGCTCATGTTTTTCCTTAAACTTAGAATAGATAAGTAAGCCATCCAATAACACAATGACACAATTATCTAGATAATTTATGAATATTCCATTCATTAAGGACATAAAGACAGTTGGTGCATTGGTTAGTCCAAATGGAACCACTACAAATTCATAATGTCCATACCTAGTTCTAAAGGTTATCTTACTGATGTATTATTCCTTGATTCTTACCTAGTAGTATCTTGATATCAAATCTATCTTTGAAAATATCTTTTCTCCCCTTAATTGATCAAAGAGGTCATCAATTCTGGGTAGAGGGTATTTTTTATTCATGGTGGCTTTATTCAACTGTCTAAAGTCAATACATGGAATCAATGTTCCATCTTTATTTTTAATAGAGTATCGATTCTCCCTGAGGTGAAACACTTAGGAGGATGTACCCTTTCTTCAACAATTCCTCTGGCTACATTTGTAATTCTTTTAATTGTGGTGTACTCATTCTATAAGGAGATTTTGATATTGGGGTAGATCTTGGTACTAAATCAATAGATAAATCTATCTCCCTCTTAGGTGGGAATCTTGGTATTTCTTGGAACACATCTTCAAACACTTTCAATACTGAAAAATCTTCAAGGCTTCACCCTTTTGTCTTTTCTGGTTCCTCCACATGAGCCGCATACAATTGACATCATTTTCTAAAACATCTCTTCAACTATAAGAATGGATTCTTCCTTATAGAAATGGGTATTTGAATTCCTTTCATAGTGTTCTACTTTCCTTCTTCATCAATACATGTAAATGTCTTTTTATGAGAATCTAGGAAAAAATGATTATTTTCCAACCAATCCATTCCAATTTGGATATCATAAGATCCTAATGGGATGATATTCAAATCAACATTATTACTATATTTAAATGATTCAGATTATTTTGGGAACGATATGAAGGAAAAAATATAATAGAGATATAACAAAGAAATACAAAAAGATATGAAAAGTAACACAATAATATAGTAAATCTCAGATTCTATTAATGACTGTTTGAAATA
>ML780873.1:96456-111116 GCA_009831015.1 Picea engelmannii | reverse complement strand
GTAAGTCTTTTCTTCTTAGGGTTTTAGGATTTGGTGGCCTTGCCATAGCAACACCATCAAACCCTAACCCTCTTGTCTTTAAGTTTAAGTCTTCCAAGCCATTAGTTTCACTTCAATTGACTCCATTAACCCAAGGCACTAGTTTAGAAATAATCTTGAGCTTGTTTATCCTTAAACTCTTTTTCAAACATTCTTTTATTTGAAACCCTAACTAACCTAGCGTCTAACCCTAGCTGTTTTACTAAACCTAACCCTAGAGGTGACGTCCTAGCATCTTGAATTCTTGATTACACTAAAAGTTGCGGCTAGGTCTCCTCTTGGTAGCTATAAAGGTCTTGAATATTTTCATTGGCTCAAATTGCAAAACGTTGACCTTTTTGCCTCTCTAACTAACCTTTTTTAGGGCTGACGTCATAGTTGCAGCAGAAATAGCATAGGTGACGTCACATATATTTACTCCTTGCTTTGTCTGAAACGTTGTGGCCTTATCATTAGCCTTTGATAGGTTTTGAGTTGGTAGTTATCTTTACATGCTTGATTGACAAAACATTCCTCTCATATCTTTCAAAATCAACCTATTGATAGGGCTGACGTCACCCTCATTTCTGCATAGTGATGCAGCAACAATATATATGTTGAGCAGATTTGATATGAATTGCATTGTTATATAAAGGATTTGATCTTGCACATTGAATGCCCATATCTCTTATGCATTTATTGAAGGAGTGATATTAGTCATTGGTCTTTGTTTTAGCAATCATTGACTTCGTCAATAATAGCATTTGATCATTGCTCATATGTATATTTGAAGATAGTCATTAATGCTTTTGAAGTACTAACCCACTGCAGCACATATTCTAGTTTTATTTGTCTTGTCTCGTAAACAGGTGCCATCCAGTGGAACAATATCTTCTTTGACTATCTCTATTGGCAGTAATCTGTAAAGGGAATCTATCACTTTGATCCATCATACCTTTACCCCTTCAGAAACCCAGATTACATAGGGACGTCTCCCTTGGACTAGCCATCCTAAATAGAAAGAGCCCCCCATCGAGGTGACAGTGGGTGGGGAAGCTCCTGTTACGCCAGTTTTAAGCCTTGACTCAATCTACTTAAACCCTTCCTACAAACCGTGCGATAACAGAACCCATAGGTGAGACAATACAAACCCTTGTATGTGATGAACCCCATGCCTAATAGTTTACCCCACACCATCTCACATTCACACATGGCTAGGAAAGGTCCCATTTAGGAAACACCCTAGAACTAGGGGTCATTGGCCAATAGGATGCCTTGAGACCCTTCCCAAACCTAAATTTTACATGTTGTATAACGTCCTTGAGAATTTGTTTGGGTTTAGGGGGGTTTGATGCACATGTGCAGGTGGTTTAATTATTAGATGTGTCTTACTTGTTATGATACTTGTGACTGATGAACCCCTAGAGGGCGTACCTGTCAATCTTTGTTGGACCTTTCCTGGTTGACAAGTATTCATGAGGAGATGATTAGTTTGAACCTTCGAGAGGGCTTGAAGCCCAAGGATGGATGCAAAGAACCTAGGCTTGGGGAAAGATAGTGATGACCAATTTGCATAGTGAAGGAAGAGAACATTTCCTTTGGAGGCACCCTGATAGGCCTAGATTATGAGGGGCCACCCTTCCCCACCTAGACGATGGATTTTTTAGACCTTGGACATCACCCTAGTAGCCCCATGATGTCACCCAAGGCTAGGGTTTGACATTGAGAGATGTTGGGATACAATTTGGTCACGTGTGGCATGGAGGAGGGCCTTTAGAGGCCTAATGTTTTGCTAGATGACCTCAATGTCTCATGGAGGAGGCCTAACGTCACCCTGGGAAGGATAATGTCACCCTCTTTAGGGTTTAATTTTTGAAAATCAATTTAATTTTGAATTTTAAGAAACAAACTGACATGTAGGCTCTATTTTGTGAAAAGACACAACTTTTGGGTAAATTAGCTAGGATTTCCCATACAAATATGGCTAGCTAATTTCATTTTGTCATCATAACTAGCCTCTCAGAAGAGGGGGACTGAAATCAACACCCTTTTTGGGGTGCTTGGCTGAAATTTTGAGGCATGCTTTCTTGTATACTTGTTTGGATGCATTTTGGATCATTTCTTGGTGGAATTTTGGCAAATCTAGGGTTTTTATGCTTGATTATTCTTGGTGAAGTAAGTAAATTTGCAATTGTCATTTCATGATAAATGTTTATGGTATTTTTACTTGTTCATATTTAATATTATGAAATTTCTTTCTTGAAAACACTAGGAGTAAGAAACATAGGGTGATTCTTTCTTGTTGTTTGTTTTGTTAGTCTTTCCTAAGAAGATCTTGTCTAGACAAAATTCTTGAGCCCTAAAGTGCTATCACTTTAGAATCTTTATTCAGTTCTTATTGAATTAAACAATTTCAAGAGTATAAGGATAAGAGAAATCTATATGGCCTAGAAGTGCCTACACCCTAGTTGAACCTTCTCTTAAGGGCTTGGTACTCGAGGACTTAAGGTGCTACTCCTCAAGCTTCCACCTTTTCACCTCTTAGACAAGTATAATCATTTTTATTTCTCCAAGTTATTTTGCTGATATAATTGACTCCATAAACTCTAAAAGGCACTAGTTCTCGCTTCTCTCTTGTTGGAAGATTGATCAAACACTCAAACCTTATTCTCTCAAGCCTATTCTAACTAAGTCTAACACTAACTTAGCCTACATCTCTAACTTTATTTCTGTTGTTATAAATGTTTTCTACAACCATCCAACTGCAACAAATTTTCTGCATACACTAAGCTAACTCATAGATAACTTACTCAAAACTTGCTTGGGACAATTTCTAAGGAATCTACTTGATATATGTTCAACTTTCACTATCTTTCCTAGGAATTATGAGCACTAATTCTTGTGGTTTTTACAACTTACTTTTGGCTATTATAAACCATCATCTAACTGTAATTTTTCTTCAGTCATCGTATAATTTCATTGTCTATTGTCTTTGGAGGATTTACTATCATTTTTGTACATCAAATTTCCATATATATGCTATGTTGTTCTTGTTTCGGGAAGGTACACAAATTACACTTTTTTACCTCAATTTCTCAGATGTTGACTTTGATGACCAATGAGAGGGGGGGTATTTATTGACATAAACTTAACTTACCCATCCCTTTAGGTGATTTGGGATGCTTCCCTTGGGGTAGATATACTTCTACTCCTAAAATATGGGGATATCCTATTGAGGTGAAAGTGATAGGAAATCTTGTTGTTACGCCAATATTCCTCACTTGCCTTGGGATTTGGGTAAGTACATATTGCACGATAACAAGAACACATATATGGGTCATGTGGCATAAAAATCCATACTAGAGATGGAAGTTGCGAACTGTTTTACATATGCTCAATTTCTGATAGGCAGTAGAAAAGTCATATTCATTATTGTATAATTGTGGCCATCCAGATGTCTAATGTCCATAAGAGTTAATAACTATGACTAACATTGCCACCAGGGGTCGACTAAGGAAATCTGGGACATGGTTGGTGCTACCCTTCTTTTACTTGATATTCAAGTGGAATTTATGCAGGTATGTGGACCACTTTTGATGGAGGTCATTCTGTAACTTTCCTTGTGTCTGCATGAATTGCAGAGGCCTGTGATCTGTGTAGATGATCATAACCTTCCCCAGAATGTAATTCTTCCACTGTCGACATGTCTGCACGATGGAGTACATCTCTTTTTCATAGGTGGGGTATCTTTTAACAACATCAGATAGAGTTTCACTATGATAGGCGATGAAATTCCAATGTTGAGTGAGGACTACACTGATAACATACTTTGAAACATTTGTCTCAATCTCAAATGGTTGTTACAGGTTTGGCAGAATGAGGACTGGTGTTGAGCAGAGGCATAATTTCAAATTCTCGAATGATTTTTGTTGGGGAACATACCACACAAACTTGGCCTTCACGCCACCCTTGGTCACTTGGGATAGGGCCCAACCGATATGAGAGAACCCCAACACAAACCACCGGTAGAATTTGGCAAGGCCTAAGAAGCTACAGAGGTCGATCATTATTTTTGGGGCCGACCAATCATGGATGAATTGGATCTTGGATAGATCCACATGTACACCTTACTCTTACATGATGTATCCCAAATATTGTATTATCTGCATGCTAAAGAAACACTTCTCCAAATTGGCATATAACTTGTGTTGTAACAGGGTGCCCAATACCTATTGAATATGCTCCAAATGTTCCTCCCAAGTTTTGCTAAAGATGAGGATGTCATCCAAATATACAACCACAAAGGAGTTTGTGAATGGTCATAATATATCATCCATCATCTGCATGAATGTGTTTGGGACATTATTCAAGCAGAGATGCATGACTAACCACTCAAAGAGGCCTTATTTAAACTTGAAGGTTGTATTCCACAGATCAATTTTCTTAATTGGAACCTGGTGGTAGCCTGACTTTAGATCAATCTTAGTGAAAAACTTGGCTCCCTTGAGCTGATAGAGAAGATCATCAATATGGGGAATTGGGTACCGGTTCTTGACTATGATCTTTTTCAAGGGTCTGTAATCAATACAAAGTTGCCATGTCCCATCCTTCTTCTGTACTAGAACAATTAGGCTCCCACAAGGTGAGGAGATTGGTCAAATGTGTCCCTTCAGAAGTAGCTCTTGGATATGGAATTTGATTTATTCATTCTCCATAACATAACACATGTATACAAGGCCGTTAGGAAGAGGATCACTGGGTGTTAGATCAATTGAGTTCTTTACTTGACAGTTCATAAGAACCCCAGTAGGTGAGGCAAATATGTCTTTGCACTCCTCTTGTATTTTGTCCACTTGTTGTTGTTGTTCAGAGAGACCCTGTGTAGAGGTTTTGGTAGTTGCAGTGACATTTTTTTCACCTTCCAATCGAACCATACAGAGGAAAAATATACCGGTGTGAGAGACCACCTTTTTACAATGCTTCATGGAGATCAAAGAGATCAAAACATTTGGGATTGCCTCCGGTACCTTGTAGAGTTGTTCTCCCAAATAAATAATAACACTACGGGGCCTAGATTCATAAAGCACATGACACTTCCACATATATGGTTTTCCTAGAAAAACATCACAAAAATCAAGGGGGGAAACATCACACAATACCTCATCTTTGAAGGGTTTGATGTCGTAGTGCAGGAGACATTGTTGGCTGATGTGGATGTCCCATGCATGACTGAGCCAATCGATGGTGTATGGCTGAGGATGTGGTGTCATTATTATATTCAACCTCTTTAAAACTTGTTTTGAGATCATTTTCTTCTAGCTAACACTGTTAATAATGAAATGGAGTGGGGTTACCTTCACCCACATCTGTGAGTGGAAAAGGCGCTCCCCTTCTTCAGGATCCTTTGGTTCCTCTGGATGGACCTTTGTGGTAGCGATGGTGAAACTGGGCTCTTCATTGATGATCCATCTTCCATTTTCCTATTTTGAAGTAGATTCTAAGTCAACATCCGACCCTGGGGATTTTGTCTCAACCAACAACGATTGTTTGGAGAAAAATTCATCAATATTGTGCCAAGGGATTGTGTGGAACACACACCATTTTCCAGTGTCCTTCTTTGACTTCCCATTACCCTTCTTTACTGGTGGCTTGGGCTGGTTATCCTGGGGTTTTCCATCCTTGTTTTGTCCTTTGACCTAGGAGTTAGGGCCACCCTTACCATACTTTGTTTGTTGTGTATTTATAGACATGAACTCCCACTTGTTCTTTTGCTTGAATTTCTACTCGATTTTGACAACATATCGATAAGTGTCTCCCAATGATGAGATGTCGAGAAACTCCATTTTGGTTTATATGTACCCGTGTAGAGCCCCATAGTATTTTAGGACCATATGTTTCTTAGAGTCTTTGATACCCATCTTGGTGCGCAAGGTATCGAAGGTATTTTTGAACTCCAACACTATTTGGCCCCTCTCTTGGCATAGTGTGGTCCATCTCATGTATTGGTCATTATAACTTCCAACAGGGTAATATTGTTCCTTGATGGCATCAACAAAAGCTGCCAAAGTGGGTCCTGGCCCAAAAACTACAGACTTATCCTCAACATGTTTCTCACAATAAGTCTCCCACCAATATCTAACACGGGGAAGGGCCTTAAGGAGCGTGAAGGTGATATTTTCACTGTTGGAAAAACAATGGACAAAGAAATACCCCTCTAGCAGATTTAACCATTTTTCCAAATCACCGACATCTATCTGGCATTCGAATAAAGGAATATCAAATTTAAATTGTAAATTGAAGGGCATATCACCTCCGAAGTGACTGTTGGTTGAAGGTTCCTCCATTTTTGTCGGTAGTCGTTGAAGTATTTGGGAGAAATTATCCATCATCTCGTTCCTCTATTGCTCGAGGGCTTCCTCGAGCAACAATTTGAAAGGATATGCTATCCATTCATCCTCCTTTTCTCCTACCATGGAAGGTTTCTTTGGCGTGCAAGAGTGGTTATCCTCAAGAGAAATAAGCTCTATACCCAACCCTCTATACCCTGACCTCGTCGAGGACATGCACTAAGAACGACAAGGAACATAGTGCTCTGATACCAATGATCCAAATTATTTTGGGAACGATATGAAGGAATAAATATAATAAATATATAACAAATAAATACACAAATATATGAAAAGGAACTCGATAATACAGTAAATCTCAAATTCTATTAATGATTGTCTAAAATACAAAAGATTGTAAAGTGTGAAAACACACAAACTAGCTAGAATGGTGGTAGCTTATCTATGAGAAGAGATGTGTAGGCTATTCTCATTCGTAATAAACTGATTAAAATGAGGATCTAAAGGCATTTTTTAACATAAATCATAAATGAGAAAACCCTAAATCCAAAACCCTAACCACAAGAGATGAAGTTCCAAAAGGTTTGTGTACCTCGATGGGGGTAGTTGATACGTCAACTTCCTAAGGGCATAACTTTTTCATACAATCTTCGTTTGGGGAGTTCAATACTTCTTCGTAAAGGTCTACCTGAGAAGTAAAACTTCCACTAACGGATAGAGGTTGTTGGTCGCAACCCATGCCCCCCCAAAAGCCCAAAAAAACATCGTTTAGGGCCTCAAAACGACCCCAAAAGTTTGGGACCCAAAACATTGTAAAAAAACTACCAAAATGGAAAACTATTCTTCGAGCTAGTGGAATAGGTGGGTGGCCAATGATATACATATGGATCATTAAATTTATTGGAAAACCTTTAATAGTCTTATTGATCCTTCTTTTGGTTCTAGTGGCTAGTTGAAACAAACTTTATTTTTCAAGATTACTTTTCTCCAAATGTAATATGTCCACTATTTTAGGATCAATGTAACAATGGATTACTCCTAAATCAATTAAAATAACAAGAAATTGATTAATGATCTTACCTTCCACTTCAATCATATGGGATTTGTGTTCCGTTTGTTGATCTTCTAAGGCTACATATGCTCTTGGAATCTGTTTTCCCATGTTTTCTACTGTAGTAGCATCTTGGATGTTCTACATGGTCTTCATTTTGTCTCCTCTGTGAGGGAAGTCCTTGTATATGTTATGTTCTTTACATACCTAACATTTGATTGGTCATCTTCCCCTTTTTCCCAAGGAGTCTTCCCGCTTGGATTCATTCTTAGCAGATTGATCTTGTTGATTTTTATTAGGGTTGTTTACACACACACAAACACCCACACACACATAGAGAGAGATAGAACATATACCAAAGTAGCATTGAGATGAACATAACCATACATTGCAATAGTGATCAACATAACTCAACGTCACAATGTGATGAACATATCCCAACAAATTATTAGTAGGTAATCAGGTGATGAAGAGGTTGTCCACATGCCTTTTATCACAATGTAAGAATTAAGGAGAAGGGTTTTATGCCTCTTCTCACAATCTAGGCATGAAAGGGATGGATATAGGGAGAACCTACCCTTCCTCGTCCTCATTTAATTTTTTAAATGAGGATAAATCATAAATTTACAAATAAACTATATCAGCCTCAAGATATATTCCATTCTAATAACCAACAATCAAATAAATGTGTATATATACATGAGTAAACCAATGATTATATCTTTTTTCATATTCAATAATATATGATATGCCATGCCATGTAACACATATCTTCTTCCCTTATCCTCACTTGATGATAGTCTGGTCTCAATTCAATCTTGGAAAATATTCTTGCACCTTTCAACTAATCAAATATATCATCAATCCTTGGCAAAGGATCCTTAAAGATTTGCAATTAAAGGCTTCACATGAGATGAAACCAAGTAATATGATTTTCTTACACACTTGGGCCTTAGGTTTTAGAATTTGAGGAAGAAGGTACCTAGGGTGCAAACACTCTTGGGCCCTAGGTGTCATTTTTCCCTTCTCCTAGCTTCACTTAGGTAAAGAATCAAAGTCTAGAGTTAAAAGCCTAAAGTGAAATCTCTTTCGGGCCTTAGGATTTTAACCCTAACAAGAATTATTTGAAAGGAGGTTTGAATCCTTTACTTCTCTGATCATATTTATCCTTTTTATTATCCCTCCAATAATTCTGTAATTATTCTTTGCCCTTACCTTACTCAAACATGTACTTAGCCTTCCTAATGGTCTTTGTCAAATTTTGGTCTCATCATATTGAATATTATCTTTAGAAAATGATGGAATTCCACTCAAAAACCTCTGTATATTCACATTCTCATCCTTGATAAAACCCACATACTTCAACAATCCCAAGAAATTATTTTCATATTATCCCATGGTCATGCTCCCCAACCCAAGTTCAAAGAAATATTGCATCTTCTTTTCATAAAAATGCTATGAGAGATACTCCTTCAAAACATATCTCTTGAACTACTTCCAAGTGATCCTTCTCTCATTAATGTGTTTATCTTGCTTCAACTGATCTTGCCACACATAAACTTTTCCATGCAAATGATATGACATGGAAACTATGGCTTCTAGGTTAGATGAGTAGTTGTGCAACTGAAAATACTTCTTGATTCCAAGCAACCTAGCTTCAACACTATATTCCCTTTACCTTTCACCATCAAAGGATGGTGGCTTAAGCTTTCTTATCTCTCCTTGCAAACTGTCCAATTCATGTCTTCTACTTTGGTGCCTAACATGAGACACTTCTAAACTGCTTATGGAGTCTTCAGACACATAAAATTTCCTTACTGAGTAAGGAGATTAGCAATGTATTTTTTGTTTGCTATCACTTCTTGAATGACTGGCTCTTCTGTATTTATTTATTCTTTCATGATGTCTACCTTCTTCTTCATGTCTTGAGTCCGATCCATTCTTTGCCTGCCTCTGCAACTGATTTAGGCTTTGCATCAATTGAGCATTTACTTGATTTTGTTCTCTCATAATATTTTCATTGTCTTCTTTGTAACTCTGCACTTCTATTCTCAAGATTCTCACAGTCTCTATTAATGTTTCTGGCTCCTCTATTCTCCTATGTCCATTTGATTTTGTATCTACATTACCAACACTGATATTTTGACCTTTGGCTTCTCTTTCACAACTGAAGGATCCCTCTCCTTCCTCCAATTCCCAAATCCACATTCTTATCTCGAAATTATATTTTTATATCCCCTAATTATGTAAAATGTACAAGAAACCAATTTTGTTAGAATTATGCATATTATAGAAAATTTGTCAATTAATGCTACAAGTCCTTTTTCTACTTAATTCATGAAGAATTATATGATAATTCTCCAAATTATAATAATTCCAAGTTATTCTCCTATGAATCATATTTCCAATGACTATTATTATTCCGCAATCCGATCTTTGAGCAGAAAGTTATGGCTTCTTGAAAAAACCATTTTCACCCCATTTATACACTTTCTCCACTGGTGTAAATTTTTTGAAAGGCCAACTTCTGTCAACTGCAGAAGAAAATGCATAAGGAACCAATATTTTTTTTATATCGGGCACTGATAATTCTCATAATAGTGATCATTTAGAAACTTTATGATTCTCCATCTGTTTCTCTAGTGACATTCTACAACAATCTAGAATATGCGACTGTCTTTTTTACAATTTTTTTCAGACAATTTTTAGCAAAACTGTCTATCTCTCAATCTATGCACTTCTAGAAAAACTTCACTAAACAAAATTTGTTTGTCTTGATGGGTATATAAAATGTCAAAAAAAAAAAAAATTTCCAGTTTTGTGATATGGGGTCACTTTTCCTCTAAAAATCTCAAAAATCCCCAAAACGTGGTCCAAAATAGTGGATTTTGGTCTATTTACGCATCCCCATTCTAATCCCCTTATAATTTATTCAATTACTTCATGGGTTATTTACATGTCTTCTTTATGGAATCTCTCCAAGACTGTTATCTTAATCTAGATCTCTGCTAATGATATGGACCGAGATCTTTAAAAAGCATTTTTTTCAATTTTTGACAAATCCAAGCAGAAATGGACAGTGGCCCTCTTTGAAAATTTTGTAGATATCCTATATGCAGACAAAGAAGTTTCATCTAAATATGAATTAATATTCTCTATTTATGGACAAAATAAGAAAACGAATCCATACGTTTTTTTTTTTAAATGAAGGATAGTCTTGCCTATGTGGAAATTTGCTCATGTGGTTGATATCCTGACAGTGACGTGGAGATGACATGGCATCATTCACTAGTCCATTGATCACCGAGGATTTATTCCCTTTTATCATTTATTTATATGCCTTTGATTCCGGTGCACTAGGCCACCAACCCACTGACCCACCCGGGCACTAGCCACCGTGCTCAACTTCCATACTCTCTTGTTCTTGACTCCGGTCCGATTCGACCACCGGGACACTGAGGCACCAACCCATTAGGCCCAACTTACATATTCTCTTGTTCTCGAATTCAATCCAGTCCGACCACCTGGGCACTTCCCACCGAGCCCAAATTCCATACTCTCTTGTTAAGCAACTCTGGTCCGGTATAGCCACCGACCCACCACATAAGCCATCCAAACACTCCTGCAATTTGACGTCGGTCTGGTCCACCAGCTTACTAGGGAATCGACCCACTAGGCATTGGGCTAGATCTCCATCCTACTCCCATCGCTCTAAGTGATTTCTTGTCCAATGAACAAGATTTTCATGTGGGGTTTTGACAACCAAAAGTTACATTACTTGCAATATTCGTAGGGTTCTGTGGTTTTTTGTGCTTCACAAACAAGTGACCAAGGGATCGATTTTGATTAGAAACAAGTCATATAAACCCTCTCAATGCATATGGGATAAAGGAAAATATATAGATATTGGATCAACGACGAAGAACCCATACGAAGTTTAAATCGACAACGGTTGTGCATTAGAATTCCACGAGTCATTTTCGTTGGAAAACCAGGGCCATGGAGATTAACTTAATCATGGTTTCCAGGGTTGAGAAGACAATGTTGAAATGAAAAATTATGCCCTCTGACATTGTCCCATGGTAATTAATTAATATTACTCCAAATAAACTCATCCAAACACTTATGTTATGTCATGTAACATGCCCTTTGTAGGTTTGGTGTTGTAAACCTACAACTCTGATACCACTTTTAATAGACCTAGAACAACAAACCTAAAAAACATGATTTTCTCTATGTTCTAATCTGAATCATACCTACTTCCTGGGTACCTCTAAATTCACCCTCTTAGGATGATTCAAAATTCTAACACCACTTAATTAACTAAGAAGCATGAAAGGAACACATGCAATAAACAATATTCCCATTACATTATAAAATAAATGAACCATATTCCATGCCAACAATAACCAACAAGAAAGTTAATTATAAACACATATCTCAAAGATAATAATTAATACACATTGGAAATAAATATACAATCAAAGAAAACCATGATAGAGAGCAGCACTTATCTTTAACAAAACCAATCACCAATTGGCTACAGACCAAGGACATTCCACCCAACCTTAGACACTCTTGTTCCAAGTATCAACAATAGGTCACCCCCAAGCTAGGGATATGAATCCAGGAGAATGGGTCTCAGACCAAAGCACAACTTCCCAAATCAGTGAGAAATCAAGCTCTCAACAGTTTCTCAAACACACAACAAAATCTAGTTTACTAGCTCTCTTCCCCTTCAACTTGCACCACCCAAAGAAAATGAACCTCCTTCACTTCCATGCAGTCCCTCGAGTTGTCCACCTCTTTCCAAGGGCTCAATGTTTATGGTTAGGAAATATCAATATTGAAAGCTCTCAAGATTCTTAGATGTGGACATTTCTCTCTTAATTGCCACTATTCTCATGCACACGGGAATCTCTCCCTTTCTGGAATAATCAAAACATAATTACAACCAACCAACCATGGTTGCTTTCCTTCAAGAATTTGTTTTCCCTTCCCCATGTAGAACCAAGAATGAGAAGACGAGTGAATTAGAGAGGAAAAACTCCAAAAACAAATTTTGAGTAAGAATGAATGGCCAACCCCCGAGACAATCGAGAATATGGTTTTAAGTATCAAAAACATAATGTGGCCTTCCCCGTGGAAGCTCACGTAACCCCCTCTTTCTCTCCAAAATTCCAAGGTGGGTAAAAATTAAAAACAAATAAAAATAATGTAAAGGCTTATCCCCTCAATTTCCCCCTCTTATGGAATCATAGCCCCCTATAACTCTTGTCCTTGTCCATCTCATAGCCCGTGATGTATTTTTATTATTAATAATGATCAAAGTATTACATTTCCTAGGCACTCCGACCACTTTCAATTGTTCAGGTACTTCGGTCTTTCATCAAATAAACAAAATACATTATTAATTAGAGGACTCAAAACCAAGGTATTACATAAATGACAATATACAAAGAGATAATTCATATTTTTTATGAACACAAAATCACATGAAAACACATAATTTTTTTTACATAAGCATGGTATAATAACACAGAAACATGTGCAAGGTTTATGAAACTGAGTGAAATCAAAATAAGTGTGAAATTGAGAGTGGGGGGGGGATTTTATAGATTTGTCCTGATGTTTTTGTTTGCTTTCCTGTTGGACTCTTTTCCTCAAACATGTCTTCAATTGGTTCTTGACTGCTTAGGAGAAGCATGACAAAAAACCGATTAACTCCTAGTAGGTAAGCAATGAAATTTTAGTGATTTTTAATAAATAAAAACTGAACTAAATAAAACAGAAAAATTGTAAATTATAGCTATGTAACAACCAACTAAGATGGTTGTCCTGGAAGGGTAAATTGACCAAAATGGTCAATTTTCCTATTTAGGACAACAAATAAATGACATAAAATTAATGCTAAAAGAAGAGTGAAATGAGACAAAATAGACAACAATGACCAACAAAGAAAAGAGCGCTCTGAGGGCTATCTTAAGGGACCCCTAGACCTCCTCATCACTAACTATTGTTGAATATACTTAGATCCTTTGGGAAATTTGCACAAAACCACTTTAAACAAGTTAAGAAAAGTTGTTAATAAGTGAAAACCAACAAGCTAAACCCAAGGAAGCAACAAGAAATACCTACAACTCACCATGGTTGTAGGTGAAATTGATCCCCTTTCGTTTGAACCAATTTGGCCCCGAAGGCCCCCAATTATGCCTCTTTTCGACACATGTTTCCAGGCCAATTAGGAGTCCCTGATGCTTTGAAACGTATTTATGAAAAACCAAGATAAATTTTTGAAGGTGAATACCATTTTTGGTTTCTACACTTTGTCCTGGTTGTTTTAACTATTGTTGGGAGAAAATCCACCCCGGGTGACGATATGACATATAAAAAATTAAGTGTTGTATCGAACAACCCGTTCATATACATATCCCCTACAACCTTGGCATATCAAACCTGACACTCAGTCATCCATATGAATCTAATTTTCAAATCTTGGCCCCTGTGGCTGGCTACCCACGCACTCCTATTTTTTTTTGTTTTCTGTTTTAACAAATTAAGACCCCACAAGTCGGGTGGCATTGGCTCCACCCTAATGGAAGAGATCCACCTCCCCCTTGAACCTTTCCTTTACCCCTTTATTGTTGCATTCATTGAAGGAGGAAACAACTCCTAGGAGAAAGAGCGTTGGTGGCATGACCATGGATGGCTGGTGATTTTGCAGGTGGCTCATGGTCATTCGATGCTTGTGTGCAGAGGGAATGAGGGAGTGGTTCTAGAAACCAACAAGGGATATTGACCACGGGAAGAAGCGACATAGGTTCGATGAAATTTGGGGTCGCTCAGCCAACGTGTTTGGCCATGATGGAGCTTGATGGTCGAGAGGTTAAGTTTGAGCCGAGCAGAGGTTCGCATGTCAAGGGTTGGATATTGGGCCAAGAAAATCTGGTTGGGATTCTTTTTGTGCACACTCAGGAGGTAGAGGGGGTATCCAAGGTGGCTTTGCATGTAATGGCTGAAGGGTGTTCTTTCTTAGTGGTGGACGGGTGGTGGTTCATGGGTAGTGTGCCAACCCAATAATTTTTTCTCATATTTTTGTATGGATTTGGGTTTTCAACTTAGGAAAATGAGGAGGAGAAGTCGTGGGTTCGACCCCCTCCCCTTCTTTTTTTGTTGATTATGAAATTTTCAATATTTATGAGTGGGAAAAGGGGACATCGGGGGTTTATTAACCCCCCCCCCCA
>ML780873.1:79407-95958 GCA_009831015.1 Picea engelmannii | reverse complement strand
ATTCATTTTCGTTGAAATGCATGTCGAGTCAAATTTTGACTTTGACTTTTGACCATGACTTCATTGACTGAGCCAGAAAAGGATGTCAGATGAGACGAAGTCATAATGCAACACAGAGCACACCATCGCAAGGGTCTCGATGAGCCCAATAAGAATATTCCATTAGTGATATAATTCGATGCCACCTAGGCCCTCAATTTTGGCTAGGAACATCTGCCATCTAAAACCCGATTTGCTTCTGAAGCCCACAAAATGCCCAATCGTACAAAAGGTTCCACATCATCATACGATGTCTGATCAAGGAAAATGAAGTATCAATGAAAATTTATGGATGAGTACTTCGATGAGGTGACAATGGATTTCTGTGATGAGACTCATAATCATTACATGGACTACCCTGACTCCCTACCATGCCAGTTGGTCAGACTACCCTACCTAAAATAGTTCAAAGACTTGTGACAAATTTAACTAGGTCATCCGATGTTCGAATGGGGTAAATGAGGCATCATTGGAAAGGACTTTGAATAAACTATAGCATGGAATCCTTGATTTTCTGATTCAGAACCTATTAGCACCATAAGTTACCTCTAGATTGCATCAGAGGTAAGCCTGATACCCATCATTTATATCACAATGAAATTATTTAATGGTGGTCTAATGGACGTAGACTCGGGATGGTATCGTTCTAACTCAGAAAACTAGGTTGGCATGCATAGGCAAGTGAGGTATTGATCTAACTTCAGTCAGTAATTTGCAGTATAGTGGTGAGTAGGGGGAAGAGTTTAAGGAGAATAAAATGATCTTCTATGGACATCTGGTCTTCCAGCAGCCCGAGGAGGAAAAGTTTGAAATACAAGATGCTCTTGAATTTAGAACTTCAAGAAATTGAAACTGCTATAACAGTACTACAATCAAACATACATTACAATACAGTCACAACAACTCGACTAGATCTTCCATGCCCAAGCTCTCAGTATCAGAGGGAAAAGAGAACACAACAAACTGATTAAAACTTATTGCAATGCCACTGTGATCAAATAGAGAGATGAAAGGAACTGACTTACATTAAACAAGAAGTCTCAAATGCATATCATAACCATAGAACTAGAGGCTTTGTTAAAAATTTACAAATCGGGAGCTTAGCTCAACCATAAACACTAACAAAACATGAGAATGACTCCTATATACTCAGAACCAAAATCACAACAACGATTTTGAGTCATCGCATTGAAGGCGTTACGTCTGGATGCCTCCTGGCAGACCGTGCATGTAGTCTCTGGTCAGATGCGAACTCTATCGGAAGCAATCGTGCTTCAGAACGGGCCTGCGGCTGAGTGGACTAACTGATGGTCCTTTCCTAGGATTTCCATTTATGGTGGAAAAGATGTTCAACCACCATCACCTGTTTTAATAACTGCTTCCTCGGGATCAAAGAGTTCCAAGAAAACTCAACATCTGAAGGATGTGGCGATTTTCCCTTGGTTGTCTGCTACTTCGTTGGACCACTACAAGGGGACCCATTGGCAGGCATGGATGAGGATCTAGTGGGGACGATGGCGTGATTGACATTGAGGTGAGACAAGAGACAACCATGTGGGTAGACGTGGAAAATGGAAGGTAACTGGGAAAGTGCGGGCGGTGGAAAACGTATGTACTGCATTGGGACAGGATAGAGGTGAAGTGGCATGGGGTGATGATGTGGGGGAAGAGGAAAGGTTGTGACAGTAGGTGGGATGGGGACCATATTCCTAGATGGAGGTGAGTGGTAGAACACCTAGAAGGAGACGATAGGCGGGAGTGATAAGGGGATGTGACCCGAAGGTGAGTGGAAGACACATTGCGNGGAGGGAAAGTGGTAAGGGAGAGTGGTAAGTGGGCTATGTTTGAGGGGGGGGGTGGTGGTAAGCAGTTTGGAGCAGGGGGGTTCTGAATTGACTAGCATGTGCCATGATAACAGGGGGGGTGGTGGGGAAACCTCTTTTTCGGACCCCCCCCCTTTGTTAAAGGCAGAATGTCGGGGGGGTTCCGATATGGACCACACACCATAGATCTGGGAACGTAGATCTCATGCCTAGATCTCCGTGTTGATTAGCACAATCGTGCCTAGGGCCAACAAACTTAGGATAACACAATTTTGTGGGGTTTTTGCCCCTTTTATTCATTTCTTTCACTAAGGGGTCAACTTCTTAGGAAAAACACCCCTTTACAAATTTATGTGATAACATTAGGCTCCATGGGGGATGGCTTGATCCCTATGAGATGCCAAGAACTCTTCTGCGGATTTAGTGCCTTACTTTTGGGTTATGGAGTCACATAAGAAACTGAAAACAAAAGAAAAACAATATTTACAAAGACATGGGAGCCATCCATGGCTCAAAAAAAGAACTTCTTGAGAAAATTCCCATTTACAGGGCCACCAAAAACTTGATCGCCCTCCAAATTATGCAACTTGTATGTGTTATTTGGATATATCTCAGAGATTTTGAAGGGCCCGATCCATAGGGCTTCAAACTTTCCATGCTTTCCTCTGTCTTTCTTTGGCGTGTCCCATTTGAGTACTAGATCTCCCAGTTGGAATCTTCCTTACTGTTCTTCCTGTTAAAGGTGTGCTTGATTCTCCGCTGACGGTCATGCACTGTGTCTATCATCTGTTCTCTGGTCTATTTCACTTCTACCAGCTGATGTATCCTTCTAATCATATCATTAGACTCTTCTTGAAAGTCTTGGAAGAATTTTTCCATAGGCAGGGCGAGCTGAGAAGGGAAAATGGCTTCAACTCCATACACAAGCTGAAAAGGAGAGACACCCAGAGACCTCTTTGTTGTCACCCTATCAGCTCATAGAACGAATTTGAGCTTTGAATCCCATGCCTTCTTATTATCCTCTAACAGTATTTTAATGATCTTGATCAGACTTTTGTTAGAGGATTCTGCCAGACCATTCCCTTGTGGATAGTAAGGGGTAGAGTGGATCAATGAAATTCTGAACTGATCACAAAATTTAATCAATGGTTTGGCCTTGAAGGATGCAACATTATCAGTGATGATTCTATTCGGACAACCAAACCTTGCCATAATATCTTGAAGAAAACCAATGATGACTTTGTGATAAGCACTCCTCATGGGGATAGCTTCTATCCACTTGGTGAAATAGTTTGTTGTAGTTACGATCCACCTATGCTGACCACTTGAAGTGGGATGAATTTCCACAATAAAGTCTAGGCCCCACTACTGAAAGGGTCCTGAATCTATCACAGGATTCAGTGGCAAAGACTTGATTTGCTTCTTTCCAGAGAATTTATGACATTTGATACAAGCTCTGATTTTCGCACAAACATCATTGAATAGAGTAGGCCAGTAGTACCCATCCCTAAGAATTTTATAGGTTTTGGTCCTCCAGAAATGATGTCCCACACATAGGCTGCTATGGAAATCAAACATAATCTTTTGGGCCTCCTATGGGTCCAAACATCTTAGAAGCACACCTAGAGGGTCTTTCCAATACAAGACTTGGTCAATAAGGAAATGTCTAATTGCTTTGAGATTTAAAGTTCTTTCCTTCCTCCTTCCCATACCATCTGGAGGCCTTATCTCTTGTAGAAAAAAATGTCTTTGTACCAAATGTATTCTGCCAATGAAGGGTTGTCCTGGAATTTTTATCAGACAATCTGACTTGCTGATTTTCAGAGCAAGCATTGATGAAGTTAACCCCCAAATATTTAGAATTATATTCAGCCAAGATCTTGGCTAAACCTTGAACTTTAATTAGCTTGGTGGGATTTATTTCCAGATCAAACTCAAGGATTTTTACAATCCATTTGCTCCTTCTCCCGTCTATGTCCAGATGAATAAGAATGTCCTTCACAGAAGCTGAAAGGACATGTGCAATGACTTTTGAATGCAAAACATACACTCTGAAAGATTTGAGAGCTTTCACTAAGGCATAGGCTTGTTTCTACATGATGTCATATTTTACCTCAGCGTCCCTCAGTGCTCTACTAAAAAATGAAATAGGTTTCTCCATCCCTTCAACATTTTTCTGCAAAAAAATCGCTACCACTGTATCAAAAGAAGCAAAGGGAAAAATCAGAAAATCCTTGGAATAATCAGGATTGGTTAGCGCAGGTGCTTCAGTCAATGCCCTTTTAATTTGGTCAAATAATTCTCTGGTCTCAACAGTCCACTTTATTTCATTCCCCTTCCTAAGCATGGTTGTGGTATGCTTCACCAATTCAACAAAATTTGAGACAAACCTTCTTGAAAAGTTAATTTTGCCCAGGAAAGATTGAACTTCCTTCCTGGATCTGGGAAGTGAAAAGGTTTGAATAACTTCTACCCTGCTTGAATCAATTATGACCCCATCAACTGATACTATGCGTCCCAGAAATTTCCCCTCTTGCATGGAAAACAATGACTTTTTGGCATTTAGGGAGAGACCAAACCGTCTGCATTTCAAGAAGACCTTTCTCAGATGTTGACAATGCTCTTTATCAGATCTAGAGAACACAATTATGTCGTCCAGATAGATGACCACAAATTTATCTTTTTCCCCAATGAAGGCTATATCCATGGCTCTTTGAAAGGTTATTCCTGCATTCATTAATCCAAAGTCCATTTTAGCATACATGAATGTGCCCAAAGGAGTGGTGAAGGTTGTCTTTTCTCTATCCTTAGGCAAGTCAAAGATTTGATTGTAGCTAGAAAAACCATCAATCATGGAAATCCTGGATGCACCAGTTACCCTTTGGAATATGTGTTCCATCTTTGGTAGGGGGTAGTTGTCCTTCTTTGAGCTCCTGTTCAAGTTTCAGAAATTGACACAAAGTCTGATTTCTCCACTCTTTTTCCTCACCCAGACCAGGTTGGCCACCCATTCATAATATCTTAAGGGGACAATGATTTGGGCATCCAATAGATTCTTTACCTCCCTTTCCATAATAGGAAACAACATAGGATTTATTTGTCCTAATTTATGCCTAAATAGCTTGGCCTCCTCTTTCAATGGGATCTTGTGTTCGATGAGACTGGTGTCATATGTTATGAGGTCTTTCTATGTCCAAGCAAACATATCAAAACATTCTTTTAATAACTCAATATATTCGGCCCTCTGCTCTCTTGACAGACTACTTGATAATTTGACAAATCTTGGGTCCTGCTCTGTGCCAATATTGCACTCAACCACATTAGCATCATCATTTGAGATTTTTCCCTTCACTGCCACATCATTTCTGTCAAAAAGCCTTTCCAAAGGAACTAGTCCCTTTGGGATGTGATTGTTGGGTAGATGGAAAATGTCATGATCAACAATCTTTTTCAAGAAAACATCAGGATGAGGCTCTATTTCAGAGTTAGGATCTTGATCAATGTGCAATACAAAAAACTCCTCAACAGTTTCCAGGAATCTTTTGATTTCAAGATCATCCTCAAACACTCTCCAATGCTTGACATTGTCAGGTATAGAGAGTCTATATTTCATTTCTACATCATTCTTGAGTTTATGTGGCAGAGGGACTTTGAAATTGCTTGTTGAAACAACCAGAGAATCGACCATGAAATTCTTTTCCCTTGGAATAAATGAAATGTTGAAAGCCAAGAAAAAAATTTCACTGAGGTCCCATACTTCATTTTTGTAACTTCTGAGCTGAGGGTGTTTGGCCTGATAAATATTTCTGATCTGATGGAAAATCAACTCAACGTCTCCAAACATTGATATCTCTTCAATTCCCATGTCCTTTGCAGCCCTCAAACCCAAAATGAGAGCTTCATACTCTGCCACATTATTGGTAATTTCAAATTCTTATTTGTATGGAAGAGATATGGTTTCGTGAGTAGGGGAAACAAAAGCTACTCCAACACCAACACCTTCTCTAGCATAAGCTCCATCAAAGAACATTTTCCAAACAAAGGTAATTGGAGGGGGATCTTCACAGAGAGCAATGGACTTTTTGATCTCAAGAGGAGGTTCAGGGGCATCAGTGAGCTACAATAAAATGGATCCCAAATCAGTATCAAGGGTGAAGATAGGATGATTGGTGGGGTCTGCTTCATCACTGATAATGTAGGCCAAATGAGTTTCTTTGTATAGTCTTCTATGCTCCCCTCCAAACAAAGGAATGGTAGCATATGTGAGGTCCATCTACAACGTTCCCCCAAAAAGTTTTATCCAAGATCTTGACAAGAGCATGCCAAAATTGGGAGGAATATCAGCCACCACGATATCCATGACCACACTCTTCATGGGTAGTTGAAACAAGGTCACAACTAGATCTTTGATGACTTCAAGACATTGCACTCTCCTTGAATCAAAAGAATACAAATCATGATAAGATTTTGTGATTTCTAATCTGAGTTCTTCCATGACAGTTTTGGGTATGATATTATGAGATGCCCCTGAGTCCATCAAACAATTATGAAGCACATTATCATGTATGTTCACTGATGTGTAGAAGGGAGGGGATGAATCATCTCTATCTTCTACCATAGGACCTAATATTACTGTTGACTTTTTGTCTTGGAGATTTACTAAGTCTATGGAATGACAGGGTTTTTCGGGCTGCAACAGCTTAGAAAAGGACCTTTTGAAGTCTTTGTGCTTGACTAGCTCTGAAAGGGGGACAAAGAATCTGATCTTCTGAATTTCATGCTCAAAGCTAAAGAAGGAAGGGGGTTTCAAAATCTCTCTTACCTCTAGGACAAGGTTTTTGGCTATTGGTGGGGGATTCTGAGCTTTCTTTTCTTTGTTGTTGTTTGTTGCATCTTTAGCAGGTCTCTCTGTTATGGAAGGCTAATCAGGGATGTCAGACTTCCCTTCTTTATTCTTAGGCCTGAGGTTGTATTTATTTGGACTATTGTTGGTCTTCTCCCCCTTGCTTAGCTCATTTATTTGGTTGTCTAAGAGAGACTCCTCGTATGTAGATTGAGTCAAGTGAGGGAATGGGGAGGTGTCTCCAAGACAATGGATTTCAGGATCTACCTCTTCCTCCTCTCCTTCTTCATCAACAATAAGGTTATTTTAAAGAGGGGTTTGGATTTTCTGATCATTCTTGTCTATGTCCCTTTGTTCCCTCAGCATAATCCGAGGAGCATGGTTATTTGGCCTCCTAAAGTTGCCTATGTTATCAACATTTGGGACGTTCTTGTAACCTTGCTTCTCCTCAAATTTCATCTTCTCCATTTATGCAGAAAGGGATTTCACCATCTTTTTCAATTCAACCACTTGAGGATGGGATGCAGAAGAACCAGAGGTTGAGGCCTCAAAAATCCCTCTTCCTCTGTCTCTGTCATCTTTGTTCCTAAGCCTATCAACTGCTAACACATTGGATTCTACCTCCAGGGATGCATCTTGCATATGAGCCAGGGAAGAGGCTCTTATTTCTCTGAGAAGGAGGTAGAAGTCAGGGTCAAAATAACTAGCATAAGTAATTTTGGCAGAGGCTTCTGTAGGCTTCATCTCAGCAGGGATCTTATTGTACATTTATTTGAATCTTTTGGAGAAGTCGGAGACAAATTCTCCCTCCTTTCTCTTCAGTGATCCTAACTTTGTGATATAATACATAAAAAAAAATGTGTCCCCCCACTACCTCAAGAAAACATCATCTAGAGCTTCAATCCCAGCAATAGATCCAGGAGTCAAGCCCCTGAACCATTTCCTAACCTCACCATCAAGGCTCTAGACAAAAATTCTCATCCATACATCTTCATTTTCAATATTTAGATTGTCTACATAACTGTAGAAGGTATCGAGGTTCTCTTTAATAGTTACGTCCTCTTCTGCAGTGAACTTAGGCATATATTTCATGTAATCTCCAACAGGGAGAGCATTCATGGGATGAGGTAAGACTAGAGGGGCATATCTTGCAGCCACTATGGAATCCATTCTTTTCCTAGGGGGATTAGCACTTGCCATAGGGATATGAGGTGGAGGAGAACCAAGAGGAGAAGGTGTTAGAATGACGGATATTGGAACTAAGATTCTGTGAGGAAAGGGAAACAACAGAGGATTTGGAAAAAAGGATACCAGGCTTGAGGGAGCAGAGGTTTCCCTCTCTATGAAATTAGTAACTCTAATAGGAGGAAGAGTGGTAAAGACTGAGGTAGGAAAATATTTTGAGGCACTGGGTCTAAACCATGGTACGATTTCAGGAGAGAGAGGAGTGAAAAGGCTTTCTCCCTCCAATCCCAGACCAGGAGGGGAAAACTCAAAAGGAACACTCCCAAAATTCAAAGTTTGGGAAGCTCCAGCAGAAGGTATAACAGTAGAATGAGATGCATAAATTGGAGTTCCTATAGGAGGATATTGAAAATCATTAGAAATACCTAGTTCAGTAGTAGAGGTACCTCCATGAAGGGCCTTTCCCTTTCTAATAATTTTCTCTGGGTCTTCTTCAGGTGTTGCTAAAGGCAGCTGTGGAGTAGACCTCGTATGTATACTTCTGGAAGCCACAACTGAAATAGTGGAGTCACCAGTGGATTCTCCTTAATGGAGTCACAACAGTGGAGTTGCCAGGTGCACAGTTGCAATATTGATGCACTGGGTTCTAATGCACCTTCATAACTAGTGATATTTGTTGTTCAGTCCCAGAGAAAATCTTCAACTTTGTCCTCGACAGCGGCGCTAGAAATGTTAGCACTAGAAATAACCTCTAGATTGCATCAGAGATAAGCCCGATACCCATCATTTATATAACAATGAAATGCTTTAATGGTGGTCTAATGGACATATACTCATGATGGTATCATTCTAACTCAGAAAACTAGGTTGGCACACATAGGCAAGTGAGTTATTGATCTAACGTCAGTCGGTAATTTGCAGTATTGTGGTGAGCAGCGGGGAGAGTTTAAGGAGAATGAAATGGTCTACTATGGACATCTGGTCTTCCAGTTGCATGAGGAGGAAAAGTTCAAATACAAAATCCTCTTGAATTCATAACTTCAAGAAACTGAAACCGCTATAACAATATTGCAATCAAACATACATTACAATACAGTCACAATAACTCGACTGGATCCTCCATGCCTGAGCTCTCATTATCAGAGGGAAAAGACAACACAAGAAACTGATTAAAACTAGTTGCAATACCACTGTGATCAAACCTACATCACAAAAACATAACTACTATCGACTGGATCATCCATGCCCAAGCGTTCTAACACAACTTTTACAGAGAGACGAAAGGAACTGACTTACATTAAACAAGAAGTCTCAAATGCATATCATAACCAGAGAACCAGAGGCTTTGTTAAAACTTTACAAATCGGGAGCTTAGCTCAACCATCGACACTAACAAAACATGAGAATGACTCCTATATACTCAGAACCAAAATTGATGTAGTGAGTTCAAGTCATCGCATTAAAGGTGTTACGTCTGCATACCTCCTGGCAGACTGTGCGTGCAGTCTCTGGTCAGACGCGAACTCTGCTAGATGCAATCGTTCTTCAGAAAGGGCCTGCGGCTGAGTGGACTAACTGATGGTCCTTTCCCAGGCTTTTCATTTATGGTGGAAACGATGTTCAACCACCATCACATGTTTTAATAACTGCTTCCTCGGGATCAGAGAGTTCCAGGTCAATTCTTCATTTGAAGGACGTGGTGGTTTTCCCTTGGTTGTTTGCTGCTTCGTTGGACCACTACAAGGGGACCCATTAGTGGGCGTGGACAGGGATTTGGCGAGGATGATGGCATGATCGATGTGGAGGTGAGACAAGATACGACCATGTGGGAAGATGTGTCATATGGAAGGTGACCGGGAAAGTGTGGGCGACTAAAAACGTGCATACTACACTGGGACATGATAGAGGTGAAGTGGCACGGGGTGATGATGTGGGGGTAGAGGAAAGGTTGCAGCAATAGGTGGGATGGGGACCATCTTCCTAGATGGAGGTGCGCGATAGAACATCTGGTAGGAGACTATAAGTGAGAGTGATAAGGGGGTGTGACCCGAAGGTGAGTGGAAGACACATGGTGGAAGGTGAGAGGATGAAGTGTGAAGGTGGGAAAGTGAGTGGAGGATAGATGTTGATAGGAGGGAAAGCGGTAAGTGGGCTATTTCGAAGGGGGAGGGGGGTCTGAATTGACGAGAACGTGCCATGATAACAGGGGGCCTGGTGGGGAAACCACTTTTTCAGAACCCCACCCCTCCCCCCCCCACCCCTTTGTTAAAGAAAGAATGTCAGGGGGGGGGGGGGGTACGGTATGGACCACACACTGTATATCTGGGCGCGCAGATCTCAGCCGCCCAGATCTACGCGCTGATTAGCATAATCGCGCCCAGGCCCAAAAAACTTAGGATAACACGATTTTGTGGGTTTTTTGCCCCTTTTCTTCATTTCTTTCACCAAGGGGCCAAATTCTTAGGAAAAACACTCCTTTACAAATTTATGTGATAACAGAACCTATTAACAACAAATATTTAGCCCTGAACCATTGATACCAACCTGGCCTTTGAATCTAGTCATGAATTTGTGAAGGTTCATTCTCACCAACCGGGGGTCGAAACCAGGCATAAGATATACAGTTGGAAAGGTATCACACTGAGCTACATCACTTTTAGGCCTAATTTTCCTTTCAAGTCAGATATCAGAATAAAAAGTGACCAGGAAGTCACTGCTATGGAATTTATCCATTTAAGGGATGTGAAAGTTGTGCCCTTCATAGACTAGCCATACGAACTTGGAATCAAGCTCACGATAGCCCATTGAAAATCTTATCCCGATACCTACAAGATGAAACAATTTTTTTTTTCACATCATGAACACATTTAATTTTATTTTCTGCGAAATACCTTGTTCTTACGGGACTCGCCCAGTGACAAGCAAAAGGGGCGAACATTGAAATTTTTGCAAACTGAGCCCTCAGCTCATTAAATCTGATCTAAGCATCCTTGACATAGGGAATTATGAAATGGAAGATTTTCAAAAATCAATAATAATCTCATAAGGGCCTCCCCTAGGCATAGATATTTTAGGAGATAAATTTCACAAATGGGCTAATTTTCCATGGTTTTTCCCAAAAAACGATTCACTAATTTCCATTTTTTCTAAAAATAATTCACCTAAATTCCTTAGAATAAAATTATTTTACCTCAAAAATCACCAAAATTTTATAGAGACTATATAAAATCCTTAGAAATTTGAATATTTTTACAAAATTATCCTCAAACATTTTACATTTTGCATATTAAGGACTAGTAAGATTAGCCTAGGTTTCTACATTTTAATATAAATTTCCATCCTTAAAATTATCCTTGCCCCTAGGGGAAAAAGAACATGGTACCGAAACAATCCAGACAAGGTCAGAATGAGCCCGCTTGGGTGCCATCAAGATGATGAGGGACACAATGGTATTGATGATTGTTATGAAGATGTCCAATAGGTGATAATAGGCTAGGGAAAATCATGAGTTTGAAATCCTTTTGGTCCTACTATCCCTCAAATTGATACTAGAGGCACTAACCCAACTGAATCTAACATCTTGTAACTGAATTGAACTGATATCAAGTGACTTGAAATTGTTGTATGATACTCTTATAGTGTCTGATAAGTCACTATGTGCTCAGATAAAACCTATGAATGCAACCCATTGATACTCTTTAATGGGCAAGGGCCATAGTGACTATGACTCCTACCACTATCTTTGATTGCAACCAGAGCATAAGAGGTTTCTAAGAGAAAATCTCATGCCAGATTGTGAAGAAATGGAAGTGATAAACATCATGTTGACCCCAAAGCAGATTTTTGGGTCAACATTAATCATTGTATTACTTTCTAAACTTCCAAGGTAACCCCATGGGATATCCATAATGGTATCATTGTATATATGGTAGTCATCGTGGCCCATGTATGATCTTGTCTTCTTCCAGGTCTTAAGTTCAAAGGAATGCATAATATAATTACTTTTATCATTTGATTGGAATTATCTAATTCTTCGTGATTTTAGGGTGTTAACGAGATTATTCTTACCTTTATGCCTTCTTATGAATTTTTTGGAAAAGTAAAAGTTTAAGATGTGTGCATAGAGATTTTGATTTACAGAGAGAGATTAGAAACATCGGGGCTCAATAATGACCCACAAATTGAAATGGGTTGTTTCAAAGTAATTTTTGCAAGATTCCATAGATAGAAAAAAATGGTAAGGGGGAGAGGATGTATCACCCTTGCATGGTGATACCTAAATTGCATATAGCAACATTTTATTTATGAATAGATTCATATGTATGTTTAAAGAACACATGAGTTTTTTAGATGACTAATAGGTTGTTATGGTTAATGCATAGAACATTGTTAAATCCTTGCTTCAGACCCTACACTTACTAGGGTGAAACATTGGGAGCAAGCCACGAAGCATTACAAGGTATTTATACTAACATTGATTTCAGGACTATAGTTCCCAAGACCCACACTGACTTAGATCAAATGTTGGGATCAACTCAAACGATTAATAATACCATTGTGGAATCATACTTTAAGGGAAGGACTTTGATTCAATGAGGATAACCTAACCTAGAAGCCTTAAGACATTGTGAAATAGGAAAATGTGTAAATAATGATTCATTTTGGAAAATATTGCTTCTAATGTCTAATTAGGGTTTAAATCCCAAAGGGGCTAAGGTTAAGTTAGTAACTACCTATCATATGACCTTTGGTAATTTTTCCCAACCCTTATTTCACCTTAAAACTTAGTTATGGCTTCTAATTTCCTTTTGTGGAAAAAAAAACATCTAGAAAAGGAAAGTGTTGTTTTTGGTTATTAAGGAAAGTAAATGTTGCTTTTGGTTATTATAAAGAAAGGAAAGTACTCTTAAGGCTTTTATGTTATATATTCTAGTTGTGTTTTGGGGAAAGGAGGGTTATTTGGTCACCTATTTGGGAAGTGATTGGAGTAGTTGGACACTACTCATAACATTTCCTGAGTGGGTGAGATGGGGTTAGAGGTGTACCTAGCTTGCAAGAGGTACTAAAGCCCATTTATGCTTAGTATTGTTTAGAGAAGAACTCCCTTACTGAAGGTGTTATGGTATAAGGAGCAAGAGTGAATAGAGTTCTTAGACACTAAAACCTTGACATAAAAGGTGGTGTAGCCAAAGACCTTTCCACCACACAATTGCTTGTATTAGTTGGAGATTGTGGACAACTATTGCCATTGTTTGGGAATAGTGTTTTCTTGCCGAGTATACCTATAATTGAGTGAGCCACGAAGTATTTTTGTTGTGTTGGGGCCCTCCATGGGGGGCATTGCTTGTTTCTTGGCATTTGCATTTACTGGGAGGAAAAACATCCTTAGAGTGTGATTCTATGAGAGTAACATTGGAGTTGAAGATTGGTTTTCACTAATTGGTTGGACATTGTTGAAGTGAGTTGGACATTCTTTTCTTTTTTTTTCCACTTAATGTAGAATGTTAGCTTTAATATCTGTAAAGAAAAAGAATTGTGCATGCTAAAATTTTATGCTAAGTTTAGAGAGAAAAATCCTTTGAGTAACTATATCACAATAACCTTGTTGAGATGAGGTTGTTATACCAGGATGATAAACCCCTTTATAATTATTATAATCCTTCGTAGAAAAATGACCATTTTGTCTAAATTTTTTGTATTTATCTAATTATAAATTAAATCATCCCATCTAATTTTAAAATCCCCTACCCATCCATATTTATTTATGAGTATATCAAAATATATATTAAAAAAACTATATAACATGTATGAAGTAATCTACTATTTTTCAAAATTCTATAGTAACCCATGAGTTATTCATAATGATATCATTGTAGTGATTAAGGCCCATTTATGATCTTGTCTTGGGTGAGGTCGTAGGTTCAGTATTTATGATTTGATTAAAATATATAGTAATTCTTCATTTTCCTTCGGGTATTAATAGTGTCATCTAGCCTAATGATTTGTTTTAGTTATGACACCTTATATTTCATAATCTCCTTGCCTATACAATTTTATCTATGTTTTGCGTATTGTTAGTAATAAATATTTGTTTGTGTGTATTATAAGGTGTAGAAATCACCCTTTGTTGAGTTTTACTTTTTTTATGAAGATATTTTATTTAAATAAGAATATGATTTTGAATTTCATAATCTGAAGGATCTATGAGATTTTTATACTAGGAAAATTTATTAGGTATTTTTCCTCACTTCGAGGATGGTATTTGGGGTAAATAGGTTTTGTAAAAAATATTTTTTTGAATAGTTTAGTCATTTAAGAGTTCAACATGTTATTTGTAGAAATTAGAAAGTTGATGCTTTTTCTATAATGTGCTCAACATGTCACTTGGAAGAATTAAAATTTGATGGAGAAAACCCCCTCAACACAAACCACTCGAGCTAAACCCAATTGACCAAAAACAATGCTTTAGCTCCTACGCACTCTGACCACTTTCAATTGTTCAGGCACTCCGGTCTTTCATCAAATAAACAAAATACATTATTAATTTGAGGACTCAAAACCAAGGTATTACATAAATGACAATATACAAAGAGATAATTCATATTTTTTATGAACACAAAATTACATGAAAACACATAATTTTTTTTACATAAACATGGTATAATAACACGGAAACATGTGCAAGGTTTATGAAACTGAGTGAAATCAAAATAAGTGTGAAATTGAGAGTGGGGGAAGGATTTTATAGATTTTTCCTGATGTTTTTGTTTGCTTTCCTGTTGGCCTCTTTTCCTCAAACATGTCTTCAATTGGTTCCTGACTGCTTAGGAGAAGCATGACAGACAACCGGTTAACTCCTAGTAGGTAAGCAATAAAATTTTAGTGATTTTTAATAAATAAAAATTGAACTAAATAAAACAGAAAAATTGTAAATTATAGCTATGTAACAACCAACTAAGATGGTTGTCCCGGAAGGGTAAATTGACCAAAATGGTCAATTTTCCTATTTAGGACAACAAATAAATGACAGAAAATTAATGCTAAAAGAAGAGTGAAATGAGACAAAATAGACAACAATGACCAACAAAGAAAAGAGTGTTTTGACGGCTATCTTAAGGGACCCCTAGACCTCCTCATCACTAACTATTGTTGAATATACTTAGATCCTTTGGGAAATTTGCACAAAACCACTTTAAACAAGTTAAGAAAAGTTGTTAATAAGTGAAAACCAACAAGATAAACCCAAGGAAGCAACAAGAAATACCTACAACTTACCATGGTTGTAGGTGAAATTGATCCCCTTTCGTTTGAACCAATTTGGCCCCAAAGGCCCCCAATTATGCCTCTTTTCGCCACATGTTTCCAGGCCAATTAGGAGTCCCTGATGCTTTGAAACGTGTTTATGAAAAACCAAGATAAATTTCTGAAGGTGAATGCCATTGTTGGTTTCTACACTTCGTCCTGGTTGTTTTAACTATTCTTGGGAGAAAATCCACCTCCGAATGAGGGAGATATGAAATTAATTCACCTAATAACCTTAGGGGGGTACAAATTTAAATTTTACTATGTAGTTCAAAATTATACAGTACATATATAATAATTTTTTTAAATACTTTATTTTAATTAATTTATGTTTCTACTAATAATTTAAATTTAAATTTAAAATTTATATATAATATATAAAATGAAATTTAGACAAAATATAATTTAAATAAATAAATTACAAACTATATATATATATATAATTTTAATAAACAACATACAAATTCAAACAATAAACATTTAAACCCCCCATCCCCCAACAGACTATAGTCTAAGTGACATGCCATACCACCCAAATCAAAACCAACCCCGGGTGACCATATGACATATAAAAAATTAAATGTTGTATCGAACACTCCGTTCGTATACATATCCCCTACAACCTTGGCATATCAAACCTGACACTCAGTCATCCATATGACTCTAATTTTCAAATCTTGGCCCCTGTGGCTAGCTACCCACACACTCCTATTTTTTTTTGTTTTTTGTTTTAACTAATTAAGACCCCACAAGTTGGGTGGCGTTGGCTCCACCCTAATGGAAGAGCTCCCCCTCCCCCTTGAACCTTTCCTTTACCCCTTTATTATTGCGGTCAGTGAAGGAGGAAACAACTCCTAGGAGAAGGAGCGTTGGTGGCATGACCATGGATGGCTGGTGATTTTGCAGGTGGATCATGGTCAGTCGAGGCTTGTGTGCAGAGGGAATGAGGAAGTGGTTATGGCAACCAACAAGGGATATTGACCACGGGAAGAAGTGACAGAGGGTTGACGAAATTTGGGGCAGCTTGGCCAACGTGGTTGGCCACGATGGAGCTTGATGGTCGAGAGGTGAAGTTCGAGCCGAGCAGAGGTTCGCAGGTCAAGGGTTGGATCTTGGGTCGAGAAAATCTAGTTGTCATTCTTTTTGTGCACACTCAGGAGGTAGAGGGGGTATCCAAGGTGGCTTTGCATGTGATGGCTGAAGGGTCCTCTGCCTTAGTGGTGGACAGGCGGTGGTCCATGGGTGGTGTGCCAACCCAATAATTTTTTTTCATATTTTTGTATGGATTTGGGTTTTCAACTTAGGAAAATGAGGAGGGGAGGTCGTGGGTTCGACCCCCCCCCCCTTCTCTTTTTGTTG
>ML780873.1:36490-63119 GCA_009831015.1 Picea engelmannii | reverse complement strand
TGGGGGTCCGGTATGGACCACACACCATTGATCTGGATGCGCAGATCTCAGTCACCCATATCTACGCGCCCAGGCCCAAAAAACTTAGGATAACGCGATTTTGTGGGTTTTTTGCCCCTTTTCTTCGTTTCTTTCACCAAGGGGCCAAATTCTTAGGAAAAACACCCCTTTACAAATTTATGTGATGACATAACCTATTAACAACAAATATTTATCCCTGAACCACTGATACCAACCTGGCCTTTGAATCTAGTCATGAATTTGTGAAGGTTCATTCTCACCAACCGGGGGTCGAAACCAAGCATAAGATATACCGTTGGAAAGGTATCACACTGAGCTACATCACTTTTAGGCCTTCTTTTCCTTTCAAGTCAGATATCAGAATAAAAAATGACCAGGAAGTCACTGCTATGGAATTTATCCATTTAAGGGATGTGAAAGTTGTGCCCTTCATAGACTAGTCATACGAACTTGGAATCAGGCTCACGATAGCCCGTTGGAAAGATTATCCCGATACCTATAAGATGAAATGATTGTTTTTTCACATCATGAACACCTTTAATTTTATTTTCTGTGAAATACCTTGTTCTTATGGGACTTGCCTAGTGACAAGCAAAAGGGGCCAACATTGAAATTTTTGCAAACTAAGTCCTCGACTCATTAAATCTGAACTAAGCATCCTTGACATAGGGAATTATGATATGGAAGGTTTTCAGAACTCAAAAATAATCTCGGAAGGGCCTCCCCTAGGCATAGATGATTTTAGGAGCTAAATTTCACAAATGGGCTAATTTTCCATGGTTTTTCCCAAAAAACGATTCACTAATTTCCATTTTTTCTAAAAACGATTTGCCTAAATTTCTTAAAATAAAATTATTTTACCTCAAAAATCACCAAAATTTTATAGAGACTATATAAAATCCTTAGAAATTTGAATATTTTTACAAAATTATCGCCGAACATTTTACATTTTGCATATTAAGGACTAGTAAGATTAGCCTAGGTTTCTACATTTTAATATAAATTTCCATCCTTAAAATTATCCTTGCCCCTAGGGGAAAAATAACATGGTACCGAGACAATCCAGACAAGGTCAGAATGAGCCCGCTTGGGTGCCATCAAGATGATGAGGGACATAACGGTATTGATGATTGTTATGCAGATGTCCAATAGGTGATAATAGGCTAGGGAAAATCATCTGTTTGAAATCCTTTTGGCCCTACTATCCCTCAGATTGATACTAGAGGCACTAACCCAACTGAATCTAACATCCTGTAACTGAATTGAACTGATATCAAGTGACTTGAAATTGTTGTCTGATACTCTTCTAGTGTCTGGTAAGTCACTATGTGCTCAGATAGAACCTATGAATGCAACCCATTGATACTCTTTAATGGGCAAGGGCCATAGTGACTATGACTCCTACCACTATCTTTGACTGGAACCAGAGCATAAGAGGTTGCTAAGAGAAACCCTCATGCCAGCTTGTGAAGAAATGAAAGTGATAAACATCATGTTGACCCCAAAGCAGATTTTTGGGTCAACATTAATCATTGTATTACTTTCCAAACTTCCAAGGTAACCCCATGGGATATCCATAATGGTATCATTGAATATATGGTAGTCATCGAGGCCCATTTATGATCTTGTCTTCTTCCAGGTCTTAAGTTCAAAGGAATGCATAATATAATTACTTTTATCATTTGATTGGAATTATCTAATTCTTCATGATTTCGGGGTGTTAATGAGATTATTCTTACCTTTATGCCTTCTTATGAAATTTTTTGAATAGTAAAATTTTAAGATGTGTGCATAAAGATTTTGAATTATAGAGAGAGATTAGAAACATCGGGGCTCAATAATGACCCACAAATTGAAATGGGTTGTTTCAAAGTAATTGTTGCAAGATTCCATAGATAGAAAAAAAATGGTAAGGGGAGAGGATGTATCACCCTTGCATGGTGATACCTAAATTGCATATAGCAACATTTTATTTATGAATAGATTCATATGCATGTTTAAGAACACATGAGTTTTTTAGATCACTAATAGATTGTTATGGTTAATGCATAGAACATTGTTAAATCCTTTCTTCAGACCCTACACTTACTAGGGTGAAACATTGGGAGCAAGCCGCGAAGCATTACAAGGCATTTATACTAACATTGATTTCAGGACTATAGTTCCCAAGACCCACACTGACTTAGATCAAATGTTGGGATCAACTGGAACGATTAATAATACCATTGTGGAATCATACTCTAAGGGAAGGACTCTGGTTCAATGAGGATAACCTAACCTAGAAGCCTTAAGACATTGTGAAATAGGAAAATGTGTAAATAATGATTCATTTTGGAAAATATTGCTTCTAATGTCTAATTAGGGTTTAAATCCCAAAGGGGCTAAGGTTAAGTTAGTAACTACCTATCATATGACCTTTGGTAATTTTTCCCAACCCTTATTTCACCTTAAAACTTAGTTATGGCTTCTAATTTCCTTTTGTAGAAAAAAAAACATCTAGGAAAGGAAAGTGTTGTTTTTGGTTATTAAGGAAAGTAAATGTTGCTTTTGGTTATTATAGAGAAAGGAACGTACTCTTAAGGCTTTTATGTTATATATTCTAGTTGTGTTTTGGGGAAAGGAGGGTTATTTTGGTCACCTATTTGGGAAGTGATTGGAGTAGTTGGACACTACTCATAACATTTCCTGAGTGGGTGAGATGGGGTTAGAGGTGTACCTAGCTCGCAAGAGGTACTAAAGCCCATTTATGCTTAGTATTGTTTAGAGAAGAACTCCCTTACTGAAGGTGTTATGGTATAAGGAGCAAGAGTGAATAGAGTTCTTAGACACTAAAACCTTGACAGAAAAGGTGGTGTAGCCAAAGACCTCTCCACCACACAATTGCTTGTATCAGTTGGAGATTGTGGACAACTATTGCCATTGTTTGGGAATAGTATTTTCTTGCCGAGTATACCTATAATTGAGTGAGCCACTAATTATTTTTGTTTTGTTTTGGCCCTCCATGGGGGGCATTGCTTGTTTCTTGGCATTTTCATTCACTGGGAGGAAAAACATCATTAGAGTGTGATTCTATGAGAGTACCATTGAAGTTGAACACTGGTTTTCACCAGTTGGTTGGACATTGTGAAGTGAGTTGAACATTCTTTTCTTGTTTTTTCCACTTAATGTAGAATGTTAGCTTTAATATATGTAAAGAAAAAGAATTATGCATGCTAAGATTTTATGCTAAGTTTAGAGAGAAAAATCCTTTGAGTACCTATATCACAATGACCTTGTTGAGATGAGGTTCTTATACTAGGATGATAAACCCCTTTATAATTATTATAATCCTTCGTAGAAAAATTACCATTTTGTCTAAATTTTTTGGATTTATCTAATTATAAATTAAATCATCCCATCTAATTTTAAAATCCCCTGCCCCATCCATACATCCATATTTATTTATGAGTATATCAAAATATATATTAAAAAAACTATATAACATGTATGAAGTAATCCACTATTTTTCAAAATTCTATAGTAACCCATGAGTTATTCATAATGATATCATTGTAGTGATTGAGGCCCATTTATGATTTGGGTGAGGTCGTAGGTTCAGTATTTATGATTTGATTAAAATATATAGTAATTCTTCATTTTCCTTCAGATATTAATAGTGTCATTTAGCCCATTGTAGTGATTAAGGCCCATTTATGATCTTGTCTTGGGTGAGGTAGTAGGTTCAATATTTATGATTTGATTAAAATATATAGTAATTCTTCATTTTCCTTCGGGTATTAATAGTGTCATCTAACCTAATAGCCTAATGATGTGTTTTAGTTATGATACTTTATATTTCATAATCTCCTTGCCTATAAAATTTTATCTATGTTTTGCGTATTGTTAGTAATAAATATTTGTTTGTCTGTATTATAAGGTGTAGAAATCATCCTTTGTTGAGTTTTACTTTTTTATGAAGATATTTTATTTAAATGAGAATATGATTTTGAAGTTCATAATCCGAAGGATCTATGAGATTTTTATACTAGGAAAATTTATTAGGTATTTTTCCTCGTTTAGAGGATGGTATTTGGGGTAATTAGGTTTTGTAAAAAAAGTTTTTTTTGAATAGTTTACTCATTTAAGAGTTCAACATGTTATTTGTAGGAATTAGAAAGTTAATGCTTTTTCTATAACGTGTTCACCATGTCACTTGGAAAAATTAAACTTTGATGGAGAAAATTCTTCAATACAAACCACTCGAGCTAAACCCAATTGACCAAAATCAATATTTATATCTAACAATAAGTTTTTAATATTACCCCAATATTACCCCAAAATGATTGGAGGATTCCTATGCTTTGGATACTTTTCATTCCAAGATGACACCACACTAAACCTGCAAAATGGGATTGAGGGTAACCTGCGAGATGGCATGACTAAAATAAGTAGAAAACGTGGAGCACAAATATAACGTGCTGTTGTTCCAGCGAGGCAGCTCTATATTTTTATATATACACGGGAGGCTTCCCATCTGTCAAATGTTCACAATATATATATTAATAAATGAGTATCAGTATGGTTTGTTACTCGCTGGATTTGGTCATTTCCAAAGTGTAAAGCAGCAGTGATAGATGAATGATGGAGCAAAACCCGCCTAGGCTCATTAACTAATGCACAGCTGGCAGCAAGCAGGGAGACAACTTGACCATGGAGCCAAGCTGGCGGAGTTGGACTTTTACTGTCACCTCGCAACCTCGATCCTTCCTCCCCTCCAATGAAAAATTGTGCATCTCCATCTCCACCATGCCCTTCTGGGTGGTGGAAGCCTTCAGAGTTGCTATTAATTAATTACATCTCCATCTGCTGCTGCTCTTCTCTTCTATTCAGATCCCTCTGGTGATTGTTTTGTTTACAGGGTCCGTTTGTTATAGGAGCAGCAGAATCATTTTATCATCGGAGCTGCCGAGATGGCGAAATACATGGAAATGGTGGATGCGGGTATAAAGATTGCTGCCAGGTTTAATTCTCACTGCCCTCAGACATCGCGTATGTATTATCATCCAACTTCCAACAACAACATTCAGTCTAATGTAACTTGCTCCAAAAATGAGCCTGAAGCCACCTCCTCTGGTGCCCTTCAAGTTCCTGTATCTCCGGGCGATTCGGTGTTTGAGATACTCTGTATAGCTGTTTAGGAATTTCTTCATCTGCTTCTGAGAGGAAAACAAGGGGATGGGAATCGTTTCCTCGCCCTATTTCAAAAAATTTATTTTCGTTCCTTTTGCTATAATCATATCATCACGTGCATGACAATCGAGGGTATAATATATGCCATATGTTTATGCTTTTAATCGTTTAAGTGCGTTCTTCTTGTTCAGTTCAGTTCTTTTCCAGCGTTTAAAGTACTGGTAACTATTAAACGGCTGCAGCATTCAAGCCGTGGATTTCCATACTTGCAGAAATTTCAGGCTGATTTGTTATATGAACAGGCTGATTACTATTTGTTTCGGTTTTTGCATTGATAAGGGGAAAAGGTTGGAGGGTTACAAAGAAAACAGATATCTATGTCTAGCACTCAATAGTTATCAGGAAAATCGACAAGCCAGTTGGAACCATCACAATTTTAGATTTTATGGCTTCAACGACCCTCCTGGTTGTTACCTTCCAATTTTTTTTTAATTTGAAATTGAGAATGGGTACTGGGCACTTCTCATTTTTTAGGATGATATCTAGGGTTTTTTTTCATTTCTAGGATGGTATTCAGGGTAAACCAGATTTTGTAAAAAGTTGAGGCTTTTTTTTATAACTTACTCATTTAAGAACTCAATATATCACTTGTCCAAATTGAATCTGGGTGGAAAAAAATACTCTCAATACAAACCACTTGAACTAAACCCAATTGACAATAGCTTGCAATTTGTTATAGCAAAAATTAATATTTTCTCGCACATAAAAGAATAAAAAAAACTTAGTTTATATATCAAATTTGAACATTCATCATAATATTGAAATCCATATCTTCTTTGTTGTACGGATGGTTCCTACATCCCACCATTAACATCCAATGCAAATAAATAAAATAAGAGAACAATAGAATGTACAGATGGTTCCTGCATCACACCATTGTGAAGAATATCCAAAATGTTCAAATGTGGCACAATATTTCCACAATGACTATAGAAATTTCTTTTTAGTCCTTGCTGACAAGTCAATCGTTCCAGGTTGTTTTTCCTCTTAATATAATTATAATTAAATCAAAATCATAATTGCTGCAGTAAGAAAAGTCCCCTGCAAACTTAACACAGCCAAACACACCAACAGTTAGCATACATTTCTGTTAATTTATTAGATTCAGACCTCTCACCATCTACACGTATCAACCACACAATTCTGTAAATGTAAATGCAAATACTATGATCAAATCAATCATAAAGCAAATACTTGATCAAAATGTAAATGCAAATACTATGATCAAATCAATCATAAAGCAAATACTGTGATCAAAATAAATCAAAGTATGGAGACATGAAGAACAATTTTCTGTCATTTGTTTTGTGATTTTTGGAATTATAATTGTGTAGGAAGTTTGAAACGTCTAACTTTTTGAGTAGACACTCCATCTTATCATCAGGGACTCTTGAAGTAAGAATAAATGAAAAGAGTGCTGAAGAGAAGCTTTATAAAGGCAGGGTGAGAAGGGAACGTTAGAGAAAAGTGGACACTCTTTAATGTTCCCTTCTCCCCCTTGCCTTTATAAAGCTTCTCTTCAGCACTCTTTTCATTCATTCTTGCTTCAAGAATCCTTGATGATGGGGTGGAGTGTCCACTCAAAAGTTGGATGTTTCAAACTTCCTACACAGTTATAATTCCAGAAATCTCAAAACAATTATGAAGAACTGTGAAAATTTGCAGACTTTGAATTTTCTGCCAATAATTGGCCAAACTCTCTAACCTCTATTACATTCAATGCAACTATTCGATAAATAAAACTTCACTAAATGATCTAAAACATATATGCAATAAGCATCAAACAATTATAACTCAGATCAAGGCAAAGTAATAAAAAACTAAGTTCTTGGCTATGGAAGATGATGAAGAGGTATGAGGTTGCATTTGATAGTGTGGAGGCCTCAAGCGAGTTCAAACAACTACCACTAGCTTATAAGATGTCATGGCCTTCCAACCAAGACAACACTGCCTATAAACTCATGGACATTGACTAAGAAGAGGTTGTTTGGAAGAGTAGTGAAGGAACAAACTCATGGACATTGACTAATAAGAGGTTGTTTGGAAGAGTAGTGAAGGAATGCTGAGCAAATTCCTTTGATAAAAAATTTCCTCAACGTTCTTGTGAGCAAATTCCTTTTTAAAATTTGTTAAACGTTTTAGATAGCCAGACACCATTATAATTTATGCAAATATAAAGTAATAAAGGCTAAGCATAAAGACTAAGCATAGCCATTAGATATTGGATTTTTTGGATTTTTTTCCTTCCAGCATCTCTAAGGTAAATTTTGTTGGTTATTGTGTTTAATTGGCTATATGATTATAGATTATTTTATATTTGCTTCATTTTAATGTACTCCTGCATGTAATCCACTTAAGAGAAATGTCAGATGTTGTGAATAACCTAAGTTTTACTCTGATAGTAAAAAAAAATGTCCAGTTGTCTTAGACAGTCAATGATATCATTGCTAAAGGTGATCGATGAATGAGGGTAAAGGACTATTGGCTCCAGTTTCTAGTTCTAGCCGGAGCCTTGATTTGTTCTTCATGAACTAGTGTTTCAAGGATTTATTATGTATATGCCATGTTCAGACCATGTGTTAAATGCACAATAGTTGCACTACATTCACTTTGATCTATTCAAATTTCAAACTATATCAAGTCAGCAGAAGCAATACATCCCCGATCCAATAGTTGCACTACATTCACTTTGATCTATTCAAACTATATCAAGTCAGCAGAAGCAATACATCCCCGATCCAATGCATAGTGACTACCACCTACATCATTCCATTCATAATTACATGTATATATATATTCTCATGGTTCTATTAAGAAGTAATGTAAAGCCAGGAATGCTATTACTCATGTTTTTGGCTTGATTATATTGAATATATAGAGGGTATGAATTATCGTTTTGGCATAAGATTAGTAGAGCATATTTGTTTCATAGTTTGGCATTTTATAACAAGTAAGTAAACTAAGTCTTTAAACCAAATACAAACAAAGCCATTCATTTTTATTAGTGATTATTTTTTGAGAAGCATAATCTCAGTTTGACAGTGATTGCAAAGAGATGTATTTTTTAATTCTTCAAAGAGGGTTCCATTTTAGTGAGATGAATGGGTCATAAACCTATCTTTTATATTTTATGGATCACTAAATTTCCATCAGGCCAAAGATGCCTACCTTCCATCCAATGAAATCAGGGAATATAAAATATTAGAGAGGATAAATGTAGTCCCTGATGGGTGACATCCTGGCACCGGTTTCCATGGCGTTAGGCTACCACCCATGCAAGGAGTTCCTCCATTTGCATAGTTGGAAAAACTTTGATGTAATATTGGACTATGGCAACTCCCTCCCAATGATGACTTGATGATGGCGGCTCAAGGTACGATATTGTATAGTTTGTTAATATTGTTGCCACTATAAACAATAAATGCAATGGCACATGATTGTTGTGTAAGGAAGTAACATCACATCTAATGGGTAGTTGGCACCTATAGCAATGATGGTCAATCATGGAAATTTGTGCGATGTGTGCAAAATTTTGAAACTCCCTCCCTCTTTGCTTGACATTTTATTGTCTAGTATTTTTTCTCTAGTGCCATGTCCTTCTCGTCCTTTGCAAATTTTGTCCATGCCTGCTCTTCCATTTCAAGTTCAATTTGTTCTACAACTCATTTAGACTAGTGAATAACAGTTCAAAAATGTATATTGCCTCCTCATACACCAACACAGGACATCCTCCCTGCTTGACACTTCATTTTTGTCATCCTCCTACTCTGGTGCCCTATCGACCTCATGCTTTGTAAATTTTTCTAGTTCTTTCTCTGTTATTTCATGTTGAATGTGCTCCATAGTTGGTTTGATCTCGTGAGAAATATTTTGAAATTATATATCACTTTATAATTTCCACTTGAATGTGCATAACTCCTCATTTGGTCCCTATGTTGATGTTTTCAGTGGTCTTCTTTCAACCTATTTATGTTGGCATTGGATTTGCATTTCTATTTTATGCAATAGTAGATTCCCTATTCTTTTGTTGTTCCAGTTTCCCCCTCGATGATAGAGATAAACACCACTATACAATGAAAAGAGAACCACCACCCCACCTACACGAATCAAATACTACCAATGTATAAGTGGAATGAATGCATTGTGTCTTAGTGTACTGCGAGGGTCACCACAATTGAGTTTTTTTCCAATATGGTTTATATAGTTTGTGAATTCTCTCCCAACCTAGCATAACTACAATAATTTTTATTAACTCAAAACCCATAATCTCCTGCAAATGTCGTGTTTCAAGTGTAAAACCAAAATTGTGAGTTTTTTTAAGTAATTCATATCACGACGATCATGCTAGTGTTATAATGAGAAAATGCATGTTAGGCATGTTTTTTAACAGAACCTACAAATTGTTATATCTTTGTGTAATGCATGCCATCATACTCATGTCGACATTATTTTAAGATATACGCCTGCTAGGTATGTTTTTTTATTAGAAAACTTGACAATATATTTGTCTTTGTGCAATGCATGTCATTATAGGTATGTCGACATTATAGTGAGATATATGTCGACTAGGTTTTATTTTTAAAGGAATGCCTAGAATATTTTAAATATTGTTGGGTTCCACCTAAGTTCGATTTTTTCCGAATAATTATTTAGATGCCTACAATATTTTATGTTAACTCAAAATAATCTCATGCAAATGTTATTTTTTTGAAGTCAAAGCCTATAATTTTGTGTGTTTCAAGGTAATTTATGATACAATGATAATGTTGGCATTATATTGAGATATATGTCAACTTGTTTTTTTTTTAAACTGAAAACCTGCAAATATTTTTTGTTTTTATGTAATCCATGTAATGCACGTTATGATGAAGTTATATAAATATAACTTCTATGTGTTTTTGTCATTATCATCATTCCATATGAACCTGCATTGCATATTATGTTATTATGTTGTTTGCTTCATTTTGTTTTTCATGGTGGTCGTGCCATCATTAGAACATGATATATGTCGACTAGGTTTGTTTTTTAAATGAAAAACCTACAAATATTTTTATTTTTATGTAATGAATGTAATGCAAATCATGTCAGCATGATATGTCAAATTTATTTTTCATCATTTTTATATTCTATAGGAACCCCCATTATAGTTGTGTTATTATCCCATGTTTCTCTTCATTTGTCATGTTGGTTCTAACAATTATGCTACATTTTTTGTGTGGTAGGAACATCTCAAATCATGGTAGAAAATCTATAGAATCGAATTTGCAATTGAAAACAACTATTTTTTGTTTTATATGCCATTTCTCAAATCCCTCCATTATTGCCTCCTCCTACCATGTAATGAGATGTACCACATGAACAACCAAACAACCTTCACTACCCACCACCTAATAGCTCATAGAATCACAAAACTCCTAGCCAATAGGTTGAGGGGAAAGGGGGCCTAGAACACCAACCAAGTTCCTAAGAACTTTGGGAACCCCTATTATGCCACCCACACAAACAAGTAAAAATATGATGAAGCATGTTGAATGATGGATTATTCTAGGTTTGAAAACTTGGGTGGGGAAGAAAAATAAAATAAAAAAGTGGCTCCCTACTCCGAAGGCCCCCTAGTACACGAGCCATAAGTCAGGAAGACAAAAATTTTTTAAAAGTGGTTTCTTCCACTAGAGAATCCTTCAGCTAAGGACCCCTCAACTAAGCCATAGGTAAAGAACATATGCTATGTATCAAGTGTTGTGTGTCTAGGGGTAATATTTGCATGTTTTAATCATCAGTTGGACTAAACACTAGAGTTATGCAGTCTTGTTGGTTTTGAAAAAATTAAAGAAAAATTATATCATCGTGGACATGGAGGAAACTCTGAGTTGTTATACGTAGTCCACAATTTTGTTATAATATTGTGCACTAACATTTAACCTAAATAACATCCATTGTTATACTATCTTGCAACTGACATTACACCTAAATAAAAATCGATGTTATACATTCATTTCCACCAACTTTATGCTTACTATGTCCATGTAATCACTTTTTAACTTGCTTTATGGAAGTCTATTTGTAGGCCACACCCCATCACATTAGATTTTCATATATTGATGTAGACCAACTATGTTAATGATGCTATATTGGAGATGCATAGAGGAAGAATGCCGAGAGGAAGACGCCTAGAGGAAGAATACCTCTTACGATTTTTTGAACTCTCCTTGGGCTGTCAAGATTCATGTGACTGAATCTTCTTATATGCCACAACTCCATGAGTGTTCCATTATCATGCCAGAACTCCATGTGTGTTCCATTATCATGATGACGTTGACAATGATGATGATGACGATGACAATGATGATGATTATGATAGTGATGATGATGACGATGACAATGGAGATGATCATGACAACGATGACGATGTTGATGATGCTGACGATGACAATGCCACATCAAATTACATTCAATAATCTCTAAAAACAAAATTATTAAATGAATAATAGGAATGCCTTAATGAGCTACTCTTGGTTTCAAGAACAATTTATTCTCTACTAAACAAGGCCAACCATGTGTAGGTGGAAGCTCTTTTGGCACCTCCCCCCCATCGCATCACTCTCAATTCCCCATACCCAATCATGCATATTAATTTAAACAAAAATTGTACAACTAATAATTTATATTATAAATAAATTTGTCCTCAAAATATTTACAATCACTTATGATTTTCGTGTTTCTTATTTTTCATAAAAGTCTTCAGTAAATCATCAATACATTGGTCTTTATCCCCTTCAGTTGTTGGACCCTCTTCTAGTCATGCTCCATGACTATGCATCATCTCCACCATTGTACTACTTCTATTAGTACGATGTACTAGTGGACACTGTTGTAGTACAAGGGCATCTACTACAACAACAAAAAGTGTTAAAAGGACATGGTTAGTTATTATTATTCATAACAATGTTTCATTAATAATACAAATATCATGACTATGCTTTTTAGTTGGAGGAGTAGTTACCACCATTGGTTGGGTTAATTTCGATGACGACGATGATGACGATGACGATGACAATGACGATGATGATGACAACTATGACAATGATGATGATTATGAAAATGGAAGATGGTGATGATGGAAATGATAATGATGATGACAATGACAATGATGTGATGATGCTGACAATGATAACAATGACAATGATGACGATGAAAATGACGATGATCATGATGACAACAATGAAGATGATGATTCTCACAATGACATTTATGATGACAATGACGACAACCACATCGATGATGATGACAACCACGATGATGACGACAATGTTGATTATGGTGATGACAATGACGACAACGACAATGATGATAATGATGACATTGATGATGACAATGCTGCTGATGATGATGAAGATGAAGATGAAGATGAAGATGAAGATGATATCATTGATCTTCTTATTCATCCAACTCTACATCTGTGTCATCCAGTTCAAAATCGATGTTGAAAGGATTGGCTATATCAACATTGCCATCAATGTCATTTTCGATCATAATATCATCGTCAATATCATCATCGATAACATTGACATCTATATCTACTTGAACTTATTCAATTTCTTCATATGAAATTACATCTACCTCATGCTCCTCTACATCTTCATCTTCAATATCATCTTCTTCTAGTACATTATACTTTATAGACCTTCCTTGTGGATCATATCTAACAACATACGACCAACCTACTTTACTTGGAACCTACGAATAAAATACCTACTCACATTGGCTTGAAAGAACACAAGTTTTTGTACCTAGCTCAAACATCCTTGTATTAACCATGGTAAATCCATTGGCATGCTCAATAACAGTTCTTTCAGGATCACGTTCATTCATCTGTAACATGTACCATTTGACCTTGAACATAAATAAATTGAAAGAATTAAAGTCACACTCAATTATGTCATTCAAATACCTGTAGTATCTATTTTCGGATATTTTTGGATACCTGCCACTTCTAGAGGAAACATTAGTGACCCGAAAGACTGCAGTTATCCCACAATCACATGTTTTCTTCTTTTTATCCAAATTTTTTATGCGAAATTTATGGCCATTCCACCACATAGCATTGTGGTGTTTCAACTGCAATATGCCTGACACGTAAAAATGCATTGTCAATGAATAAACATATTTAGACTCAGTATATAGTTATAAAAAAAAAACACCAAACTGATTAATATAATGGAAAATAACTTAAACATGACATGGGAGAATTATATGCTTTCCTATTTATCTTTTAAACTATATGCTAAATCAATTTCCCTCTGAGTAATATTGGTATCTTGATTACAATGATCTTGTTTAAACAATGTAGTGAACCCTTCCCATGATAACCTACCATTACAGTGTATACATCGATCTATCCATACCTTCATCCAATCAAGATTGTTTGCAATGTATAAATGTAGTGCATCCCACTCTTGACCAACAATATGAAAAATATAAAAAAATAGTAACAATAAATATTGATAATTGATGGAAGAATAAAACTTAAATAAGTAGAATAAAGATAAAAATTAATAATGCAAAGTATTATAGATATCAATTACCTTCTAATTACCTTTCACTTTCCTTATTCTACCTTTCCTGACCATGACCCCCCCTTCAAATCTGTTGATGGAGTTGTCATCCCAAATGTGAGGCACCTTCATTCCTACTGGTAATTTAGGAAGATACTGACTAATATACACCAAGGATTGATATACCATATATCCCTCCACCATAGAACCCTTATGACATGCTCTTTGTCTAAAGAAATCGTTCAATGAATTCAAGTGCCTCTCCACCATCCAAATTGACCTTGTGTGTACAAGTCCACACATTTAAATCTCCTCAACTTGGTGTATGAGATAGTGTTCTTGAGCATTGAAAAATGTCAGAGGTAGATATTTCTTCATTTCACACATTAGCCAAGGAATTTCTTTCCTTCAATATTTTATATCTTCTTTATGGATTTTTTTATATGACAACCACCTACACATGATTATAAAAGAAAATCATAGTCTTCAACAACAAAGTATATACATTTCAAGTAAACAACATGATGGCAAGTTTTGCAAAAAACATTTTTCTTACCTCGTGTATTTTCCAAGATCATGTATAACTTGTTTTACATTGTTGTCAAAGTTGTCAGTGAGATATAGAGGTAGAACATACTGTAATTAAAAAAAATGGATCATTATTTTTTTGAAAAGAAAACAAAATTAAAATACTAAAATGAAGTATTACCAAATTATATAGAAATTTGCCAAAACAATTACCTTAATGAAGGCATGCCAGTCATGATGAGTTTTTACCCCACCAAATTCACCTTTCTTCGCTAAGATATTCTTTATGTTTAAATAAAATCCCATGGGAAATTTAATTTTCTGAATGACCTCTTTTACAAAATTTCTTTCTTGCTCTGTAAATAACAATGGAAGACTATTTTGGTCTCTAACATTGCTATTTGAATCAATCAAATTGTGCATTGCATGATTGGCTTCCTGAATGTCACTACAAATTTTGACAATTTTTTCTTTGTCATTCCTTCCATCTATTATTCTCCACAAAGTTTCTCTTACATTCTTCCCAATATGCATTGTATCAAACAAATGAGCTATTTTTAGGTGATCATAGTAGGGAAACCTACCGAATTGTATGGGGTAATTTTTCATTCCTCGTGGAATCCCATCAATGCCTTGCCAACCTTTATGAAACATAAATGAATTGATTATACAAAAACGATTGTTAGATACAGTAAACAAAATTCAATACAAATAAAAATTGTAAAACATTTGTGTGATACATAGTTGAATTCCTTACCTTGATGAATTCTATTATATTCCAATTTCCATAGGTGAGGTGTCATTCTTCGTGGTTTTATTGTATTCTATTCTTTCCCATTGAAAAGTTTTTTTTTGGTAGTTCGATACCTATGGTTCTTAGGGAGAAAGTACCTATACTCATCACACACCTCTTTTCCTAAACTTATTGAACGACAAGATTTCATCCTAGGATCACAAACTGGACATGCAAAATTTCCCTTTGTTTGAAGACCTGCAAGATATGGATTAATGTGACCATTAGTTATATAACAAAGAATTAATATTTAAGAGACATGCATAATATTTTCATAAAATTATATACTATTAAAGTGCAGTAATGTGTTACATAGCACAAAAATGTGTTAGCCCTGGGGCATCATGAATTGTCCATGTAAGTATTCCATGGAATTGAAATTGTTTTTTCCCTATTAGTCTAGAGATGTCGTATATAGTGATTCCATCCCATAAATTTCGTAGCTCGTCGATAAGAGGCTTAATATATACATTCATATCTTTCACTTGGTACTTACCTAATTGGTTTAAAGTACGCGTAATTACTACATTGTATATGTATAAGAAATAATGCAACGAATAAGACACACAAAATGGTGTTATGTTCAAACAAATATTGTAAACAAATACCTAGGACAATCATTGGCAACATTGTGTGCTCCCTCTTGATTGACATCCAAGGAGGAAGGTTATTCTTTATGACAAAAATAGGCCACACTGAGTAAATATACCTGAGCTCACCAAATGGATTGACATCATCAACTACCAATGAAAGCCTAATATTACGAGGTTCTTCTTTAAAAATCGACCATCTTTCTTCGACGTTCCTAAATGCAGAAGCATCCACAGGAATCTGAAGAACACCATCTTCACTTCTATTTCATGCATGGTAATCCATAAATTGTGTTATTCTTTCACACCTGAACAATCACTACAAATGTGTAATTATCAGAATATGAAGAAGGACCTTGTCAGGAACCTTTTTTGTTACTTGATCAGTTCGATATCTACTGATTTGACATTGAGGGAATTTTGTTTCCAATGCATATTGTCCATAATATATACTATTATCATTAGGAGATGCATCAATATGATGATACTCCATTCCGATATATTTCATAATGGAAGATAACTCTCAGTATGTGTGAGGTAGATTATTCAACAATGGTAAGAAAAATCACCTAACAATCTACAACATAAAAAATAACTAGTTAATGTAAATAATAGGAATAAAAAAAATCGCATCCTTAATATCATGAATATCATCAATTGTTTCCTCATCTATAGGAACAAAGATGTCCTAGATCAATCTATTTGTCCCATCATTTGTCTCAACAGTATTATTGGTGTCATCTTCTCTCATATAATTAAATTGATCATGATCTTCAATATCCATACAACCATCTAATTCCTTAGCCTGTACAATAATATTTCTACTACTACTACTACTACTAGGCACATTCTCCGGTGCCACACACCTAGGAGGAATTTTCTTTATAATTACAAGCAATCAATACAATTAATGTATATAAAAAATATTAAAATAAAATATATTTTTTTAAATACTTTCAACACAACGACATATAATAATGAAAAACTTACCATGGGACGATATGTATACCCCCCTTAAATGTGCCCATTTATCCAACAATGTATTTCAATTTTTTTTCTTACAAGTATTCTTCTGTTAAATCCACTGCATTGATTGCAAGGGCATTCAAGTTTCGCATTACCCTTTGCCTCCAATGCTTACTTTAACCTAGCAATTGCCCTTTCATTTTCTGCATCTGTAATGTTATGATTATTATTATTTGGCATTGGTATTTCCTATTACAACAAAAACCACTGAGGATGATATAAGTAAAATATACAAATATTTTCTTACAGTACAAATGTTGTCGAATATTGACCCCATTTGTACGTCTAGAGTTAATTAAGCCATTGTCGTCATTGATTTACTAAATGATTATAAGAGCACTAGTAAACAATTACTCAAGAAATCAAAATTAACCATAATATATACATGTTTACCACACAAGATTCAAAGCTCCACTATATGAAAGTAAGAAAATCATTAAACAATTATAAAAGAGAACTAGGCCAATAGTAATTGAGTAGACATTTTCATACCTATTTCCTAGACAAAAACTTGTGTCCCCACAAAAAATAGGGTCTAAGTTGGGTTAACAAATATTAGCTGGAATATCCAATGTGAGTATTTAAAAAAAGACAAAGAAATATTAAAAATTTCTACCCTTAAGACTACATCCAAAATCCAAGCTATGTAAATCAAGAATTCGATGTCAAACAAGGTGCGGGTTATAGAAAAGAGACTATTACATGCGTTGAACAATGAATAGACAATTAAGATTTTATAGATGTCGCACCTACAAGAAAATTGTTGAAAACTCTAACTTCCGTCGAAATTTTGATGCTCGTTGACCACGTCAAAGTTGACTAAGTCAATGACCACTAAGAACTTTCAAATGACTATCTAGATTTTTTCAAGACCCACAACATTCGTCGCTCTATCGATGAACTTTCTTCACAAGCATTCATAATTCCATTGATATAGTAATGAATGTTTGTCGAGATATCTACTTGATAGACGAAAAATTGTCACAAGCAAATGAAAGCTCGTTGATATATCGAATCCCAGTCGTTGAAAAGCGACATCGAAAGAATGTTGTCATAAGTTTGGTGAACATCGGGGAGACCCAAAAAATGATTGAAATTGTAGTAATTTTGTGATGGTACAATTAATTTAACCTATATTATTGTAATATTTTGTTGAATTTTGACCCCATATATATTAGTGATTTGGCCACCAAACACATGAAAGTTGGAATAATCTTTGTGATGTTCCAAGAAATTCCCCAAATAGAGATTGTATGTGAAAGTTATGGTCCCAAGAAGTTCACATAACAACTAGGATCTTCATGTCCCACATTCCTTTTTGTCACCTCATCTCCTAAGGTGAGGACCATTTTGGATCTTAGGGTTTTGGAATTAATGTTAAAAAGTATTTTCAACATCTTGTGATGGGATTTTTACAAATGGTGTAATCAATTCATGTCTCTTCAGAGACAAGCTACTGTCATTCTAGCCAATTCATAGTGCTTCACATATTGTAGTGTTTTCAATATTACATTCATTAATAGAGTTTGGGTTTCACTATATTAATGTTCTCTCTATAATATTTCAATGCTATTTTGCATGTATTTATATCTTCATTTTGTTCTCAGCATAATTTGGGTCAGTGGTATCAAAGCAATCTATTCTTTGTTGTTTTTGTGTGCATGTCCCTAATGAGGTTAGGGTATAGGGAGTTGGGCCTTGAACTAACCGAGCCCGATGAAAAATTATGGTGTAATCTCAATCAACATCCCATGGAAGGAGAAAAAAAATGATAAATCAAAATATCCTATAAATATGTTGCTCGAGGAATCCCTCATGCAAAAGAGGAATGATCTGATGGATAATATCTCACATATCCTTTGACAACTCCCAATAGGGATGTAGGCACCTTTAACAAGTAGACACTTTAGAGGCATGATGTCATTTAAGGTACAAGTTAAATTTGACATTTCTTTGTTTTAAGGAAATAAATACACATATACTTTAGAGAAATGGTTAAGTTTTCTAGAGGGTTGTTTCTCTATTAAAAAAAATCGACAATGAGAATATCACCTTCACTCCATTTAAGTATCTTACCTATGCCAAATATTGGTGGAACACTTATTATGCGCAACATTTCAGAGTCTAGAGATGAATCTAGAGAATTTGGGACATAATCCACTTAGGTGGCTTTTGGTGATGCCCTTAAGGAGGAATTCTATTGTGTTGGAACTACAATGACCAATACACAAGATGGAAAACTTTGTGCTAGGAGAAAGACTAGGTGGTTCCAAAGTAAACTAATAACTTTCATACCATGATATCAAAGTTGGGTATTAATGTATTCGAGTGACACCTAGTTCTAAAATACTGCATTGGTATACACAAATACATCTAAACAAAAATTGAGTTTTTGGGCAACTTTTCACTAGGAGCTTCTTATTAGTATGTTTTCAAGTTTATGCAAAAGTTTTATAATAAGAGTAAGAGAGAATTTTGGTCTACAAATTAGCCATAACAAAATAATTCTAAAGGTATCCTCAATTAGTAGAACAAAGGACAAATAAAAAACAACCAACCTTAGGACAACCAATCCAAACCATGTGCAAAGAAGAGTCATAGGAAGTCAAAGAAGGACATTGGAAAGTGGTGTGAGTTCCATAAAATTCCTTGGCACAACACTGATGAAATTCATTCCAAAAAATCATTGTTGGTTGATATTAAAGCCTCACAATGTGATTCTATCTTGGACTATGACTCTGAGTCATATGAAGGAAAAAAAATCATCGACATGGAACCTAGTGTTACCATCAACACACGGTAAAGGTATAGCCAGGGGAATTAGATGAGCATGAGCAAGGTGAGTGCCTCTTCCACTTGCAAATGTGGGTGAAGAGAACTCCGCTACATTTTATTATTGATAATGGAAACAAGAACAACTTGATATCACCAGACAATGTTAAGAAGTTAAATCGATTGATGACCTTGCACCACCCAACCATACACCATCAATTGGATAAACTAGGGATGAGACATATGTGTCAAACAATAATGTCGTTTGCACTATAACATCAATACCTTACAAGATGAGGTATTGTGTGATGTTTCCCTACTTGGAGTTTGAGATGTCCTTTTAGGAAAACCATATATGTTTAAGCATCATGATGTTTATGAGTCTAGGCCCTATAGTATTATTTTCACTTTGGGAGGCCATCCTTATAGGGAACCGTAGGTAGCCTCAACTGTCATAATTTCTATTATTCTATTTTTTCTCACCTATTTAGTTTGAGTAAATATGTTTGTTATTACAAATTTTGTAGTTCGGGAAAAGCCCAACCCATGACATAAATGTGAGACACAACTAGGAACACCTATCGATGTCACCTCAATAAATTCCCCCCTCATTTTAGTGAAGGACTAGTCCAACACAAGGGAGGCTTCCCAAGTGACCCTAGGTGTATTGTTATGGGAGAAGGAAATAACTTGAAGAGTACCCCTATAGGTAAAGGTAAGGATGAGAATGAGACTCGAGAAAAGATTTTTAGGAGCTGCTAAATGGTTGCCAAGTTGTGTACCTCCAAAGCAATGTTAGACATGCCCAAGCAATAGAACATATGATGATCCAAGTCTCAAAACCAATGGGAAATCAACAAGGAACCTTGATGTCCCAAAATTGCAGCAGTATGGAAATATATAGATCAACAGTAAATAGAATACAACAGTTGCAAATTAAACCATCAAAATCAAGTGTATGATGTTGGAAAATTAAGCTAGCAATTAGTAGACAATCTTCCAATTTTTAAACAAAGACTTTGATAAAAAAAGAGAGGGTTGTTATTAAGTGTTATCAACAGATTTTTATAACAGTCTTATGGTTGTAGAAAACTTTTTCTACAACAACAAGTTCTAGCCACTTAAAATCAACAAGCAATCCACCCAAACAATAGCCTTTAAATGGTAGATCAATTATGACAGTTTGCAAGTGAATTTCAGTGGTAGAAAAGTGAGTAAAGAGTGATAAAAGAGTGAGTTTTATGCATCCCTAATGGTTGTAGCTTAATGATTGTTACATTATCTTAATTACTTGGAAAATCAAGATGCCCTTAGGGAACAAAATAGCTTAAAGCATGCACAATTTAATTCCAAACTTGAACAATTCAATCTCCTTGAAATCACATTTACCAATGCAACAATATTCAATCTCCAATGAAAAATATTAATGTCTTTATCTATTGGGCGATGGAGTCTCTTGTTTATGAACTAGGGTGTAGCACTCATCTAGGGGTGTAATCCCTTTTACTCCCTAGAGAAGATAAAATTTAGCAAGTTCTTGCTACAAGGGTGTAAGCCCTTTTACTCCTTGTAGAAATCCTTTAGAAAAAACCTTTTCAATAGAAAATAAAGAGAAATCCTTGATGGAGGGTGTATTCCCTTATACTCCTCTAATGGTTTGAAAAAATAACCTTGAAATCAAGACGAAACCAACAAATTGCAGAAATTTCTTACCTAATCCAAGAGATAGCATTCAAAAGCCTCACTTATCAAGATATTCCACCAAAATTGCCAAGAACAAGAATCCAAGAGAAGTCGCTAGCCTTTCCTCCACCAATAGACAAGTAAACATTCATTTGCACAAAAGACTAGAGATAGTGAATTGCCCAAGTAGGGTGAAAATTTCAGCCTAGAGTTATGTAATTCTCAAGTGAGTTATTTCTAAAATGAAAATGAGATGGCCTCTATTTATATGAGGCCATATAAACCATTTTTTTCCACATAAAATGCCAACATCAAATCAAAAGGAGGATGACCCCCTTTATTCTCCTTTACAATTTACAATTTTTTTTTTACATAAAGTAAAACCCTCAAAAAGGTGACGTCGTTCCCTATAAGGGTGACTTTGAACCTCTAAGTGATACATTGAGCCTCAAGATGAAATTCGTTGGGCCTCCAAAGACTATGTGTCAATATCTAATGTGCTAGAGTGTCATGCCATGCCTCTTCTTCCTTCAAAAACACATCACCACATGTCTGGTACCATCAATCCCACCAAAAACCTATCCTCCACATGACATCAAGGCTTAGAAGGTGATGTCCTAGGCCTCCAAAGGCCATCATCCAAGTGCAAAGGCATATTGTGTTATACTCTAGGGCTGTCAAGGTGCCTCCAAAAGGAAACATTCATCAACTTATGTGCACAAGAGCTCTGGGGTCCTATGCCCATAATGTGGGGTATGCCATCCATACTTAGGGTATTCAACCCCCATGAAGGTCAAAATGGAACAAATCCTCCATAGAATGGATTTTCAATAGGAAAGGTCATGGAAAGAAAAACAAGTACACCCTCCAAGGTTCCACAAGTCACATGTGTCATTCCAAGTAAGTCGTATTTAATAAAATAACCACCCGAACATGTGCATTAAACCCGCCCTCTTCAAACTAAAGAAATGTTCAAAGACCTTATAAAATTTTCAAAATTTAAGTATGGGAGGGTTGTCATGGTGCCCTATTGGGTAGATCAATCCCCAATTCAAGGAGTGTTTCCAAAGAAGACCCTCTCTAAGTCATGTAAGAGAGTATAAGGTAGATGGGGGTATGACTTTTGAGCATGGGGTTCTTGACATACAAGGTATCATATTGTCTCATTTAAGGGTACCTTTGTAGAGGGTGTGTTGCATCCCTCATTTGCAATGCAACCTTTTTCCAAGCCCTTTATTGCCATTAATTTATTGTGGTCCAATACATTGAGTGCTATGTGAAATGGAAAGTAAAGAGCACCACAATTCCACTTGAAGTTAGGAACACATTGAGTGCCACATTCAAGGAAAGTAAAATACACCACAAATGCATCCCGCCAACAAGCGGGAAATTTATCAATTACATGTTTTCCGTTTTTAAAGGTCCTTGATTTTTTTTTTTGTAGAGAAGAGTTTCATTGCTCTCAGGACCTTCGGGTGAGAATCTAGAGGGATTATTTATTGATTTTGTCTTTCTCCAGTTACAAAACCTCTAGTCCTTTAGCCCCATCTTCCCATGAGATGAGGTACAAGCCCTTCTTGGGGTCAATAAGCATGAAAACCAAAAAGATGATGAAACGAAAGGGAAGAAGTGTGGAAAGTAGTAAGTATATGTGGGAATGGTATGATGACCCTTCAAGGAGACCCCCTAGTAGAAACCCTTTTCCCAAGGGTGACCCACTTACTAGAAAACCATGTCAACAACCAAGGTTAAATGAAGAAAAGGTATAGTTTCCAAGAAAATGTTTTCATAATCAAGAAAGGAATCTTTGCAACATGCTCAAAAGCTTCAATTATTAAAATGAAACTTACCACAATACCATAATTGTTAACTCATGAAGCAAGACCTCTTATCCTTTTTGGGCCATGCTGGTGTGGTGGAAGTTGTTGTTGTTGATGAATGGTAATGTGTGTTGAGAGGAGGGGCTTTGTATTCTCATTTGGCTCTCGACACTCCATGTCTTCAACCCGTGGGCCTCGAGACATCATCCCCTTAGTTACCCCTAGCCTGGGGGGGTATATGGCTCCTACTTGGGGACATGTGCTGGCCATAGAGTATATGAGAACCTCAACATCTTCTGGGAAGACATGTTACTACACATACTCAAGCAAAACATTAGAGGATTGAGGGGTGTCTTTCTCACCCTTTATTCATATAATCAAAAGTTCAAAATTCCAAAATTGACGACTATTCTTTAAAAAGAATTTTTTGCATTTTTTCAAAAAATTATAACTAACATGCATGATGATTCAAGCAAATGTATCATAAAAATTATGCATAAATGAAAATAAAGAAACATGTAAAGCAAAGAATGAAAGCAAATGAAACCATAATAGGATGAACACACAAAATGCAAATGCAAGAAAGAAAAATGACTTGCCTACTTACGTGAAACCTGAGTCCCATGGAGATTAGGTTCTATCAGAGAAATAGAGCTTGAGGAGAGACCCATTAAATGGAAATGGAATCCTTCTCCCCTCAGTAGTGGATAAATAAAAGGAATCAACCCCAGATCTTTCTTCAATTTGGTAAGGTCCTAGCCACAAACTATAAAACCTTTTATGCATTCCTAGTTTCTCCCTTCTCTTGTCCCACATTAGGACAAAATATCCCTCTTTAAAATACCTTTACCTTGATTTGAGATCAAATGTTACTTTAACCTTGTCTTGATTTCTTTCCATTTGATCGAAATCCATTCTTCCAGACTCATATAATTCTATGAGATGATCAATCCTTCCTTTTAATGCTTCTTTATCAGTAGAAAAATGTTGAGCTACCTGCAAGGTTGGAAGCTGGAGATTTACAGGAAACCTTTCCTCCATCCTATAAACTAATTCACAAGGGGTTTTCCCGATGGGTTTCTTGGTTTTTTTGCAATCTGCCCAGAGGGCATATTTAATTTTTCCATCCCAACTCTTTTTATTATCTCCAATGATATTTTTTACAATGTTCATGATGTTCTTGTTGTTGGAATTTGCTAGCCCGTTTCCTTGAGGGTAACAGTTTAATGAATGCCACAAAAATATCCCATAATTGAAATAAAACTCATTCAACACCACCGAACTGAAATCCTTGGCATTATCATTAGTAATCTTGGCAGGAACACCAAACCTAGTAATTATTCTTTCTTCAAGGAAATTCATTACCACTTCTTTTGTTTCAATTTTTGTTGGGATGGATTCCACCCATTAGGTGAAATAATATATAGTAGTTAAAACCCATCGATAACCATTACTGAAATTGTCCTTAAATTCACCAACAAAATCTAACCCCCACTATTGAAAAGGCGCCTCAACCACCACTAGTTTCAAAGGAAGTGATGGTAGTCTTTGCTTTCCTGTAAAGAATTGACATGGATGACAAGATATGACATATCGGTGCATGTCATAAAAGATAGTAGTCCAATAGTAACCTGCCCTCAGGATTCTATGAGCCATGGTGTGAGAAGCAAAATGACCCCCACAATATCCAAAATAAAGCTCTGAAATCAACTTATCTTCTTCCTATTTGTTCACATATATAAGAATTACTCCATAGGGATTCCTCCATCCAAGACCATCTTGTGTTAAACAATACTTCGTGGCTTTGAGCCTTAGAGATCTTCTCTTATGATCCACCAAGTGATCATGGAACATAAGATTCTTAAAATAATAAATGATGTATGAATACCATTCATCCTCCTCAAGTTCACTTACGACAATCTTGATCTACTCCTTTTCTCCCATATCGATGGCTTCTTCATTACATTCAACCAACATTTTGGCCAATCCTTTCCCTTTGATTATATTGGTTGGTTTTATTTCTAAGTCATATTCTTGTATTTGTGACACCCATTTTCCTCTTGAACTAAGAAAATCGTGTTCGGACAAGACATCCTTCACTGCTGGATAAGAAACAAAATATCTGATATTGTTGTACATGACATAAGTCATGAAGTGATTTAGAGACTTGACAAGAGCATACACATGTTTCTTAGTGATTGTATAGTTCAGTTATGAGTTTTGTAGCATATTTCTCATGAAAGAAATTGATTTCTCACCTCCTTCACCATTTTTCTGTCAGAAAAACAGGACTGTGGAGCAATAAAATAAAACAAATGCAGAAACAAAACACAGAAGATACACAATACAATAGAGACACAGATTTACGTGGTTCACCCAGCGTGGGTTACGTCCACCAGAGAAATTTCCAGGTCCTTCCTTTATTATTATCCATCATATGAAGGGATACAACCTACAACAAACCCACTGTAACTTCCTCTTCTTTCTCTCACAGTCTCCTATCTCAGAATACAATATTCGCCATCAACCATAGCCGCAATACATTTCCCTCATAAAAGAAGGTTGTCTTCTAGGGAAAAAAACCCTAACATGATCTCTATCGTTAGATCTACGACCTTATAATGAACGGTCCAGATTTACAATGAAATTACAATATACATTTACAAGGCAATTTTTCCTTCGGGGACTTCACCCTCGAACCCCCACTGGGGGCCCTCTTGCCCCCATACCCCCCAGCCGGGGGGATAGCCCCCCCGAACCCCGTAGAGGGGGTACCCCCTCTGCACTCCCCCTCGTGGAAGAGTGTACATACTTATGGGGTGTAAATACTTCATGGGGTATAAACACGACTGAAAGTAAAAGATCTCTGAATCAGGAAGATAATCAGGCTCCACAACCAACAATCTCCCACTTAGAGACTGATCTCAACAACTCCACCACTGTTGTATATGTTGGACTTTGAACCTTCTTGGACCTGACAAATTTCTCATCTTCATATTCATTCTTGAAGACCAACTGAAACTGAGAAGGAACTCAGTTTCTCCCTGGTTACTCCCTTTGTTAACATGTCTGCAGGATTCTGGCTAGTGTGTATCTTTTCCAACTTCAAATGTCCATCTTCCAAGGTGGATCATATAAAGTGGTACCTCAACTATATATGCTTAGTCTTCGAATGGAACATTGAGTTCTTTGCAAGATGAATGGCACTCTCACTGTCACAGTACAACCTGCTATTCTCTTTCTTCTTTCCCAATTCCTCCATAAACCTTTGTAACCAAATCATCTCTTTACTAGCCTCTGTAGCAACAACATACTCTGCCTTTGTTATTGAAAGTGAAACAACCTTTTGCAGTTTTGAAATCCAACTTACTGTTGTTCCACCTATAATAAACACATACCCTGTGGTACTCCTCCTGCTATCTTTATCACCTACCATATATGAATCAACATATCCTTGTAGAAAAAAATTTGAACCTCCAAAACATAATGCATGATTAGCAGTACCTCTCAAGTATCTGAGAATCCACTTTACTGCCTCCCAATGTTATTTACCTGGATTGTTCATATATCTGCTCACAACTCCCACTGCATGTGCAATATCTGGTCTTGTGC
>ML780873.1:0-19527 GCA_009831015.1 Picea engelmannii | reverse complement strand
GGGGGGGAGAGTGAGGGAATTGTTCCTCCTTTACTCCTCTTTTGTGTAAGCAAATTGTCCCTCTTGGGATCTTCCTCCTATGTTCCTTGAGAAGTTTCATCCAAGTTTCATCTTGACTTTCTATGGTAAATCAACATGCTACAAAAATAAGATTTTGGTTCACCATTTAATCATGAATTGGTGCATTCTGCACATTTACGAATCAAATTGCTTAACTTCATTTGCATGTTCCCTATGCATGCATTATATTTTAGAATGTAATTCAGGATTCTTATATAAATATGCATTGCATCCCAATTCTCAACAATTATTAAGGTTATAGCCTTGTTCTCTTGACAAATTTCTTTACACAGTTCCTTTAGATGGAACTTCTTCAACATGCAACTTTCCTTGTTACATATTCATCACTATCTAAGATGACCTCAACCTTGATTCAGCCTCAAATTTATTATTTCATAGATTCACCCAATATCCCATAAGGATTATAAGCATGCATTTTTATTATGCATTTCATATTTACATTCAAATAGGTATCTTTATGTTATCAACCTTCTTTCGATCTATGCTTCCATACACTTAATCACACGCATTGTCATGTTGTGTGTGTCCACCACTAGCACATTTCATAGTTTCCACATTGCATTTCAATTTAAATCATTTCACTTATGATTTGTTCACAATAATCTACATGCAGTTTTCAAAGGAATATTCATTTTTCCTTCTAGCATAACAATAGGCAAGCATCCTTGCTCATTTATTCTTTCAACAAGTTACACTAGATTTTCCTGAGGAAATAGAACACATCCTCCTCAAGCTATTATTCCATCAAGACAATCAGACCCTTCCAACATAGGGTCAGCCATGCATCCATGGAATTACTTAGATATGGAAATGACAAATATTTCCTCACATATCACTTATTCAGGAAGTCATATCATGCCTTTAGTATACATATTCTTATATATCATTCATATGCATTACTTGCATATTTGTATTATTCAAAATTCATGTACTAGGTCTTGATTCATATCAACCCTTGGTATATAAACATATATGGATATCAACATGCAAGTTATCTGCTTACATTTTGTCCTAGGTCATCCATACACATTGGTATTTTAACTCTAATATCATTTTTATTTAGTGAGGACTTACAATCATTTACATGACCAGTCTCATAATCATGCTCATGATTATATTCATGCTTCCCTCACTCATGGAAAAAGGTAGAAAGAAAATACTCTCACCTAACTGTTACAAGAGCATTCCAATTCAATAATACCAACTTGGTAACTTCATCATTTCCTTAGGCAGTAAAATTCCAATCTTTGTCTCTCTTCATGCCTCAATTCACTTTTATTCAACCGACCTTTATTAGGGAAATCCTTTCCTGAATTCTCTTTCTTTGTTGCTTGAATACACTAAGTCATGCCCATATGGTTACCATCCACCTCTGGATGTCAATATGATCCATTGGTATTTAGGAGAATGTCCAAGCATTCTCTTTTCACTGGATTCTGGATTAGTACTGTCTTGATCCAATATAGCCTCATTCTTCCTAAGGCTATAAACAATCAACATCCTTATCATTTTTATTTGTCATTCTATTTCATCCTCGGAAGTTATTATGCAATCAACATCTTCAACATTTACCTATGCTACTACCATTCTTGCTAATGTTAGTCTATTATCAACCAAAATGTCCCATCAACACACTATACCTTACAACCAACCACGAGTTATAATAATTATATGTGCATGTTATATACATGCTCAATCATTACCATATGCATTGCAACATATCTTATACACCAATCATTTTACCCATGCTTACAATGCACATTTACTCCTGTTGTGTTCTATTTTCACTCATATCCATAGTAATGCTTTTATGTTAATAGGCATATATATACATACATATATATTCAACATGCAAGTTCACCGTTTGCACCTTTTCCATGTTCTTCACACATAATGGCATTTGTGACTTACTTTCATCCCTTCCTGAGATCTTACAGTCACTCACGTTACAAGTATCCTAGGGGTTATGTTTCCCTCTCTGGAGGTTATCTAATTTTATTGGTCTCTAGGGAAGTGTACAAGAACTCCTTTAATACATCGATGAGCTCCTAAATTTTCTCATATGCTTATATCACATTATCTCTTTCATGGATATTAGCCACAATACAAAGGAATCCTTTGTAATTTTCTTAACAGATCACCCCAAAAACATGACTAAATCATTACAGGTCAGTTAAACTGTACTTACACATTTTCCATTAGTCCTCTAATCATGAGGAGTTATACATATATATATATGGTTTGATATTTTATTAAAGCAGTAATTATTACTGCCAAGGATTGTAACAATCATGATAAATGCCAGAGGCTCCAACTACCCATGCTTAGAGGCAACATTACAATCACTAGTTTATCCATCCTTTGGGCTTAAGTAGCCCTTAACATGATTCTTCCATATTCAATTGTTCACATTCAGGTTCAACCATTGATTCTTACTAGCATATTCCCACTCTTTGCAAGGGTAGCTATCAATTCATTAATAAACAACAATTTTTTTTTTTAGTATGGTATAATTTTTGTTACAAAACCTCAGTTTTGCAATCCCTCTCCCTCAAGGAGATTACACAAGTGATAATCAATCATTTATACACAGGGGAATTCTTTATAACAGACTCATCTTATCCTTTTTATGGCAATATTTATGATCGTTTTCTAGCCCATCCAGGCCTAGTGTTTGAACTATGCCTTGATACCACCTTGTAAGACACCCAACCCCTTAAGTAACTTTTAAAGGGATGGGGTATTAAAATTTCACTTTTCCTCAACCATATTCAAGCTTATTTGTGAGGACACCATCATCTTCTCCTCATCGAGATATTTCCAACGACTATAAGTTTACTCAAAACTGAGCTCTGGATCAAAATTTATGGCCTCTTAAATATTTTAAGAAATTTATTAGTCTAAGGCCTCTTTAACTCCACGCAGTACCCATGTGGCTCCACGTCACCTATGTCATATGACGTGGCACTGAAGTTTCATAACACATAACCCTCTAGTGTAGATGTGGCTATTGGTGTAGACACTAGCGTGGAACCTGCCACCAAACACTTGCCCCAAATTCTCCTAAGACCTTAATTAACCAGGTGTTAACACTTATCCACCAGGACATCGAGACCTCAGGACATTGAACATTCACATTTCATATGGCCCCAAAAGGCCCGATCTAGTACTGAACTAACACCTCGCACACACGGCCCTATCACATAATTTCACTTGTCTTACCCATGGAACGAAACATGGTCATCATCACCTCGTCACACGTGGCACTCATTTTCCTCATGAACCACCTTCTCGTTACACCAAATTCATCTTGACATGTGGCATGACCACCACATGACATGTGGACCTTCGACATGGAATAACGTGGTATACATGTCATAATTGTACTTGAAGCTCACCCAACAGGACATTGACACTTATACATCAAGCATTGGTTTGGTTATGTCGTTTGATGTCATCTTAGGACATTGACCCTCGAGACCTCGAACCTTCTATGTTTTTCATAGCCCCAAAATGCCCAATACAAGATGAGTTGGAACCTAGGACACACACCCCTATACACAATCGACCACATGTCCTGATGCATGGCCCCGCCACTATCTGCCACCTAACATGACATGTGGCACTCGTACCACTCAACACGTAGCACCAAATTCTCCCCCTCGAATTTCTTCCCAAACATGTCAAATCAACATGACATGTGGCACCATCATCATGTGATACGTGGACTGACACAGTTGTACACATTATAGCCATGCCTAGGGTTTGACCAAAAATTTGATGACACCTATCCACGACACATTGGCTGGATGTCGTCTTCTGACATCTTCCTGATGCCACTCTCTATGTGTAGTACCTTACGAGAAAGGGTGGAACCACTAGACATTGGACAACGGTATTTTCATGACGTGGTGTAAACTTTGAAGCACCTATGTTGCCCGAGATTACGAGATGATTGACCAAGATAATCCCAATGATTACAAGATCATTAACTAAGTTAATCTCAAGATTACGACTCTCGAGATTTACCACAAGATCTACGACTAAGATCTTCGTGGGTAGTTCTGATAGCTAACATTTAGAGGCACTCATCCAATGGTTTGGTCCCTCAGTGGGCCCACATTTTAATTTCGATATGGCTTAGACGATGACAAGTGTCATCTCCATGACGTCGGTGCACTGAGGTCCAATTGACTTTTCTAAATAGAGATCAACGATGGTGATTTGTCCCTCCTGTAGAATGTAAGGAGGACATGTGTCACCACCAGGTAACTGCGGACGTCGGGACCTCGGCTCTTTACCGATCTCATGTAAACTAAAATTCCTTGAGGTCTATTATCTAATGATTATGAGATACTTAGCTAAGTTGATATCTGGATTATGACTCCTGAGATTAATTAAGGAAATCCAACATCAGATACTTTTTTGTGCTCAGATCCAATGGTTGAGGTTGCAAGAAAACCTAAACATAGGTACTAGCCAGCTCATGCCCCATCCTAGGCTCGTCGACTCATCATCAAGAGACACATGTCACCCCCTACACATTGGTTTCCATGTTGGCACCCTACACCACGATAATGTCACCTCGCGCATGGAAAAATATCCTTGACCCAAAAATTTCCTAAGGAAAGGAAAGTGGAATCCATTCATGGAACCTTAACCCACTAGACTCGATGGCCAAACATAGGTCGATGCATGTCATCCCATGACATGTTGGTGCAACGCATCATATTGACATGACATTTTCTCTCCCCTTACTTATTTAACAATGCATCGATCCAAGGGTTGAAACACTTCTCCCCAGATACCGACATAACAGACTTCCAAAAGGATTTGGACTTAAAATTCTTCTGGGGTCTAGTTCCCTAGGACTATAAACTCCCTCCTGCGCTTTTACAAAGGTCTATCGCTATAATATCTCGAATAGTAGATCTCACGGTTGCGGTAAAGAGTTTATTCACAAAGGAGTTTCAATGGGTAAAATATCTTCCTTGTATGGTTGAGATCAACTCCCATTCTGGGATCAACGACTATTGTAACTCGCCAATTTACATAGATATTTTCGATGGAGGTTTTATTCAGAGACCTGTAAATTTCACACTCCATCATTGCACCTTCTTACAAGGGTTTTTACACTTAGCTCCTTTAGTCTCTTTTAATCCATTTACCAACAAGTTGTAATCATGTTTCTAGTCACCCAAACAGGATTTAATATCCCACAGATCATCGACATCAAGGAGAGGGAAACAAAATCAAATTTTATCTTCCTTTCTTGATATTTCTACACACAAGATTAACTATTAACTCATTATTCCTTTCTGAGGATATTTCAGAAATTCATTGTCATTCATTTATTGACCTTTAAATCTAGTTCCCTTTTTCAGGAACCCCATTACAACCAATATTTTCCTTTTTATACATGGAGGCCTAGACATCATTCCTACGATTTCACTTACATATCCTAGCCCATAATCGCATAGTTATAATCATTACATCATCATATGATATTTGTGTCTTTCAAAGAAACATATAGGTTCCTAAGGTTCAGATATGAAAAACATATGCAATCCCATACAGTCTCTCCCTCATTCAAAACACAAGAGGTTTCTGATGGAACAATTATCGAACCCATTAATCGGGCATGCACATTTACAATACAATCACATGCACAAACTCTTTGTTATCAATCAAATTACATAGAGTAAGAGATAATTATCTATTGTAAGTTATATCTATCCAACCAACTGACCATGGGTGATCGCCTTTGAACCCAACCATAGGTTCTTCCTTCTCAGTTACTTCGGCATAAATCCATCCCCCTTGCCAATCCATGATACCGCCAAGAATTCTCTCTCAGGTTCTTAGTAAAATATTAAGGTCACTCTCCTTCACAACACTATGGGTATAATATTCCTCACCCACCTAGCCTAGGCCTCTTCGAGGTTTATCAGATGCCCTCCTGGCATCAATCTCACAGATGTTTCATCTTAGGTTAGGATCTTGGATTCTTAGGTCGACCTACACAACTCTACCTTCAATATCTTCTCCCGCTTGTCTTGCTCACACCATTTCCTTTTCTACAGGTCTTTTCCTCATAACCAAAAACTCCTAACTCTTCTACTCTCTTGCATGCATGACTTTCTTCCTATCCTCTCCCTCTCTTGTTGTCTACCCTCATGTGCTACTCTTACATTCATAGCTTGGGAAGGTTGTCGACCTATCCTTCTATTTGTTTTGTCAAAAGGAAACTCGTGGGTCAATTATGGGGACCCTGATCTTTGTTGTTGTCCTCTACCTAAAATATTTTTTTCCCCTCTAACAGCCCTCAATACTTCCATTCATTGGGGTGGTTGGTTTTTAAACTACCAACCTCCCTCATTAACTAATTTTCCTTGGAATTGAGGCTAAGGGAAATAATATGACTACTTCCAAATTAATTCTTCAACAAGGAGGATTGGGGTCATTTATCTTAAAAGAACCTCCTCTCATTCCTCTAGTGTTATCATGGCTAGTACTTTTAAGCCTTCTCTCCATAGTCAGTCGATTGGAATTTTAAATCAAACAATAATATAATTATATTGTTTATATGCCATGGCATGACGTTCATTAAACATGATCAACTACATACCGAGGAAACATGGGTATTACAATATCCATGATATCACATTTACCAATGCATAATATTCAATATCCAATGAAAAAAGACTAGTGCCTTTGTATTGGGTTATGAGTCTCTTGTTTATCAGATAGGATTTATTACTTCTCTAGGGGTATAAGCCCTTTTAATCTCTAGAGTAAACAAACCTTAGCAAGGTAAATCTACAAGTGTGTAAGCCCTTTTACTCCTTGTAGAAACCTTTGAAAATGGCCTTTTCAATGACAATAAAATATAGATCTTGATGGAGGGTGTATTCCCTTATACTCCTCCAAGAGCTCGACAAACTAACCTTGTGATCAAGAATAAAAACATATAATTGTATAAATTTCTTACCTAATCCAAGAGATAACATGAAAAATCATTACTTATTGAGAATATTCCACCACAATTGCCAAGAAACAAGCATCAAGAGAAATAGTTATCCTTCCTTTGCCAATAGACAAGTAGAAGCATCCAAAATCACAAGAGACAAGATGGAGTGAATTTCCCAAGTAGGGATAAAATTTCAGCCAAAAATGTATGTAATTCTCAAGTCATTGTGATAAAATGAAAGTGAGATGACCTCTATTTCTATGAGGTCACCTAAAACCAATTTGTCCACTTTAAAATGTCAACAAAAAAATATAAAGAGGGCGGACCCTCTAATTTCCCTTTACAATTTTCAAATATGAAAATAACATTAAATTAAAACCCTTAAAGGGTGATGTCATTCCCTACAAGGGTGACGCTAGGCCTCAAAATGAGATGTCGAGCCTCTAGGTGAAGATTGTTTGGCCTCGAAAGGCCATGTTTCATGCCATCATGTTCTATAGTGCATGCCATGGGTCTTCTTTTCTTCAAATCACACCACATCCTCTCTAAACCATAAAAACCCCACCAATCATCCAAGGTGACGTCAAGGGATAAAGTGTGATGCCCTAGAACTCCAAAGGCTAGAGTTTAGGTGAAAGGGGTCCCCATGTCATCCTCTCATGTTGTCTAAGTGAATCCAAAGGAAATTCTCATCTTCTCAAGCCCTCAATGAGTGGGGAAGATCATATGTCTCGTGGGCATCAATCCTCTATAAAGGTCCAAGTGGGCTAGTCCCTCCATGAAAAGTTTCCATCGGCCAAGGTCCTGCAAAGACAAACTATTGCACCCTCCAAGGGTCCACAAGTCACATGAATCATGCCAAGTAAGACGCATTTAATAAAATAACCACTCAAACGAGTGCATCAAATCCCCCTTTTTCAAGCTAGACACATGCTCAAAGACCTTATAAAGTTTTCCAAATTCAGGTATAGTAGGGGTGTCATGGTACCCTATTGGGTAGGTTAATCTGCAAGTCAAGGAATGTTTCCCAAAAATACCCCTTTCTAGGCCATGTGATGACTATGAGGTGGGTGGGGGGGAAATACTCTCAGGCATGGGGTTCTTGACATATCAAGGGTTCATATTGTCTCATTTATGGGTGCCATTGTGGAGGGAGTGTTGCACCTTCGTTTGCAATGCAACCTTTTTCCAATCCCTTTATTTCCATTCATTTATTAAGGTCCAAACATTAAGTACTAGGTGCAATGGAAAGTCAAGAGTACCGCAATTCCACTTGAATTTAGAGACACAGAGAGTGCCATATGCAATGAAAAGTAAGAGACACCACAAATTAATGCATTTCCCCAACAAGAAAAACATTTATTAATTATTTGTTTTCTTTTTACAGGTTCTTTATGTTTTATGGATAAATGCTTCATTGATCTTAGGACCTTAGGGCGAGCATCTAGAATGAAAATTTATGGATTTTAAATTTTTCCAGCTACAACACTTATGGGTCATTAATGCCTTCTTCCCATGAAATGAGTTACAAACCCTTCTTGGGTTTATTGAAATCGAAAACCCAAAAGATGAGGAAACTGAGGGGAAGAAGTATGGAAAGTGATAAGTATGAAAAATAATGATACGATGACCCTTCCAAGAGAACCCCAGTAGAAAATCTCTTCCAGAGGGTTACCCACTTACTAGGAAACCATGTCAACCACCAAGGTGGAATAGGGAAAAGGTATAAATTCCAAGAAAATGTTTCATAATCAACAGAGGACCCTTTGCAACATGTTCAAATGCTTCAATTATTAAAATGACACTTACCATGAGACTAGACTTGTTACCTCATAAAGCAAGACCTATTATCCTCTTCGAGCCAAGATGGCATGGTGGATGTTACCAAGTTGTTGGTGATGTGTGGTGGAGAGGAGGGGCTCTATCTACATAATGTGGGATCAATCGGTCATCTGTCTCTCAGAACTCCATGTCTATAACATGCGAGCCTCGAGACATCATCTCCTTAGTTATCCCTAGGCATGGGGGGATAACATCTGGCTACTACTTGGGGACATGTGTTCGCCATAGAGTACATGAGAAAATCAACATCTCCTAGTAAGACCTATTCCTACACATACTCAAGCAAAATATTAAAGCATCAAGGGGTGGCTTGCTCACCCTTTATACATATAAGCAAAAATTCAAATTTTCAAAATTGACAACTATCTCTAAAAGTAAAATTTTTCTTTGTTTCAAAAAATTATAACTAACATGTAATATGATTCAAGAAAATGTATTTTAAAAATGATGCAAGAGAAGCAACATGTGAATAAAATCATGAAATCAAATGAAACTACTCTATGATGAACACACAAATTCAAATACAAGAGAGAAAATGGCCTACCTACTTACCTGGGGCCCTGTTATCCCCATTTTCTGGATAACTAAGGAGATTATGTCTTGAGGCCCTCGAGTTGCATATATGGAGTGAAAAGAAACTACATGACCAACAGTGTCCTTTTTCATAGATGGATACCCTTCTCACCACCATAGATGGTCGCATATTTCTAGAGGGCATCCACCACACCAACTAGGTCCTGGAAAGACAAGTGAACACACCCTCCAATGATGTCAAGTCATAAGATCATGATAAGTGAATCCAATCAATAAATGATCCATATATGCATCTGCATCAAAGACCACTGTATCAAACAATTAATTTCTCAATGACATTATGTGACTTTTCATGCTTGAATATGGGAGGGTTGATGAGGTGTCCTATTGGGTAGATCTTTCCCTAGGTCAAGGAGAGTTTCCAAGAAATAACTCCCTAAGCCATGTATAGTGGGTGAAGTAGTTCATTTTTATGTTGTAATACATTTAATGGTATATCCATAAGGCTGATATAATTTGCTGCAGACAAGTGTTTACAACAACCTTATATTTTCATGCTAGAATATTGGTTTTTCATCTTAATTTTAGCTAGTCATTAACTAGTCTTTCTCTTGTATCTTCTACTTGATCTCTAGCATTTATTGTGCAGCTTATAGTGCCATATTATTGCTGATATATATTTTTATTTATTGCTGAAAATTAGGTACAACAAGCTTTACTTGTTGATTCAACTAACATACATCATTGCAAAGTTGTTTTTCTTGTGTCATAGGCAGGTATTTCATCACTTGCAGGTTACTCAATATACTCGGAAACCCTTGGACCTTCCCAAGACTCCTTTCCAACCCTTTCACATAATTCATATTTTACCTTTAGGGACTTCATCTCCATATTACCTCCATCTTCATATTATTCCCCTTAGGGTCACTGGGAATCCCCCCTTGAGGTGACTACCTCACCTCTAAAGTGACGAGGACACCTACCTAAGGTGACAATGTGTAGGTGACCCCCTATTTGTCGCCATTTAGTAGTTGGGTTGGGCTTTTCCCAACCTACAAATTTTGCGATAACATTTTGGCACTGTTGTCGGGGAGGATTTTGAATATTCTTTGGAACCGCAACGATACTTTGGAAAGCTATCCCAAATCCTTTCCCTTAAATTTCTTGGAGAATCCACCCAAGGGACGTTCCCTTTCCACCTTTCTTGATGAGCTCATCTTGAAGATCATTTGGCGACTCCACCTTCCCAGAATCCTTCCTTTCCAAAAGATTTTCCCCCTGGGAGATCCAATCCTTCTAAGGCTTACCAAAGAAGGCCTCCTTTGGAAAATTGTGTCTTTTATGCTCTTGTTTATGACTATCTTTTGGTGAATGGTTGATGGAAGTGTAGCGCTAGCCTTGGAAGGATTATATTTTGCTCTTGTGGTGGGTTGTCTTAGCATTTCCCTTGAAATTGGTATGGTATTTTACTTTCATGTTATCATTTGATTCAATTCAAGGTTATTTTGCTAGGATATAGGTGGGAATTATAAGGGCATACACCCCCACCATAGTCTTCATCATTTTATGCTTCATATTATTGGTTAAACAAGGGTTTGCTAAGAGAATTATAAGGGAATACACCCTCTTAGCTTAAACCCTAGCTAGAGAAACTTGCCTCAGGGAGTAAGAGGATTTACACCCCCAAGGAGGTATCTTCTCTATCTCTTTCTTTTCTTGACCCCATTAACCCATAACTAAATCCACTAGTTTTACATTGGAGAAACAAATTATTACATTGGGAAACGTGATTTCTCGTCTTTTTTATTTCTTGCAACTTGGATTGTGCTCCTTCTGCCTTGGGAACCTCATAGCCACTAGGGCATCCTCATCAAGGGGATACTTATTTATGTTGTTATAAAATTGCATCTTCAGTCATTAAGGCTACATAAACCCTAAATTATTTGCTTGAATAACTCTCTTTTCAACCATTGGAATTCACCCAAAGTTTGCACACATATTCTTCTTGGTCTAGCGCATTTATTGGCAAACATTGGAGGGTTTTCAGTGGTTGATTTTATTTCTGTAATAAATTTAATGTTACATCCATAAGACTGATATAATTTTCTGAAGACAAGTGTTTACAACAACCTTATCTTTTCATGCTAGAATATTGGTTTTTCATCTTGAGTTTAGCTAGTCATTAACTAGTGTTTCTCTTGTATCTTATACTTTATCTCTAGAATTTATTGTGCATATTATAGTGCCATATTATTGATGATATATACTATTATCTATTTCTTCAAATTAGGTACAATAATATTAACTTTTTGATCCAACTAACATACATCATTGCAAAGTTGTTTTTATTGTGTCTCGGGCAGGTATTTCATCACTTGCAGATTACTCAATATACTTGGAAACCCTTGGACCTTGCCAAGACTCCTTTCCAACCCTTTCACATCATGTATATTTGACCTCTAGGGAATTTATATCCATATTACCTCCATATTCATCTCATTCCCCCTAAGTTTACCGAGATTCCCCCCTTGAGGTGACTACCTCACCTCTAAGGTGATGGGGACACCTTCCTAAGGTGACAGTGGGTAGGTGACCCCCTAGTTGTCTCCATTTCATGGTTGGGTTGGTATTTTCCCAACCTACAACTTGTGCAATAATAGACTCAAGGCCCGTAGAGATCAAGTGCTTAGTGATATCAGGTGAAATCATATAACCAATGAAACCACATGCTCAACATCTCATCAATGTGTCTTCCCCTATGCTTACTTATGTAATACAACAAAGATAAGTCAAGAACATAATAAGAATAGCCACAAGCCTAATCAATCCATCTTTGAATAGGACTACTAGATATAGACAATGAATTGTCTTCATCCTCACTTATAATATCACAACTCCTCCAAGGTTGAGAGAAAATAAGGGGTCCCAATAAAATCCCATGCCTAGAGAAAGAATCTCTCCCCACAATCAAAAAATGTTGCTTCTTCATATGCAAATCCTTGAAAAAGGGCCAGGGAAAAGGAAACTACTACTAAATAGTATGATTTTTTTTTCTTTGGGCTAGCCACATCATTGAGTCCATCAAAATTTGAGCACGAAGGTGGTTGAAAATATTCATAGAACAAATTCAAGTGCTCAAAATTATATGCATCACAACTCCCAAGGGATGGCAGAAAACCATCTTGAGTACATTGCGACAAGCCATCCTTAGATGTATGATTCCAATATATTCTCATATCATCATTAGGCTTCCAAATATCTAAATTGTATACACACGAAGACCATTTTTCTGAAAATGAAAACTCAACTTTCTTCATTTGAAAACTACCCTCAATGTCGTAAATGGGATCTCTATAAAAAATGAAACAACCCACGTCCCATATACGTCTCCCAACACATTTGAAATCATCAATGTGTTGATCAACCATATCGAAGAGGTCTTCCCTAAATTCATCTACATCATTGGGAATAATCACTTCTTCATCTTCATGTGTAAGAGGAAAGCAAAGTTGGACAACTTCACCTTCATCAAGAGGTAGAACGGATACAGATGTATCATCCAAGTTCTAAAAGTGTTGCACTTTATCAGAATTCTTCCTTCTCTTCTTGGTATCTTTTTTCATGGAAATGCTGCTCCAGCACCTCTTCATCACAAGGGGCTTAATCCTCAATGCAGAGTGCTTCATCTGATTTTTCCTAAAAGAATTGAAGAGGGAACTCTTGTTCTTCTTGTCAACATATGATTTCTCTCTAGTGGGTGATTTTTTTTCAAGATCTTGTACTTCCTTGGATTTTTCCTCCTTCATGGACCTGTTTTTCGACTTCTTGCTTCTTGATTGTTTTCCCGCGACTAATCACTCCAGGAAAAAAACAAGGATGGACAATTTTATCTTCATCGGGTGGGAGAACAGATACCAATCCTTATTCAACTATACTCCCCTGATTTTGAATGGGTGAAAATAAATTTCCCTCAGATTCTCATTTTGATCCAATGTAAGTATTTCTTCCTAAAAATCATCCTCAAGGTCCTAAATAGTATCTTCAAACTGTTCGGATTTCGGTCCACAATGCTTGAGAAATTCTTGGATGAAGGTGGTTAAAGAAGCAAATCCCTTTGGGATGTGATTATGCTTGATCAAATCCCATTTTTCTTATCTAGAGACAACAAGAACAATTTTTTCATAACATCATCTTGGGTCACGTCACACCAATCAATGTAGTTGGTAAATTTGACATGTGCAACGACTAAAAATGGATCACCATTAAATTTTGTAATGTCATCCCACCACCCTAGCAGGTATTCGGTTGGATATGAGTATTCTTCCATGATACATTAGTGGAGTCTCCATATGAACTTTACAAAAACCCCATAAAAATATACAAGGAAACTTCCCTCAAATGGAATCACAAGGAAAGCTAAAGGAAAGGCTTTGGGATAACTTGTTGAGTGTCATTATGGATTGGAAAGGATTCAAAATCCTCCCCGAAAATGGTGCCAAAAATGTTATGGCACAGATTGTAGTTTGGTAAATGCCTAACCCAAACACCAAGCATGTGACACAACTGGGAAAAACTATCACTGTCACCTTAATAAATGTCCCCCTCGTTTTAGTGAAGGATAAATCCAACACAAGGGAGGCTTCTCGGGTGACCCTAGGGGATCGATATGGAAAGTGGAAAGTGATCATAGAATTCCCATATAGTTCAAGGTCAAATAATGGAAAGAGGCTTGAGAGGAAGTCTTATGAGGTGCTAAATGGTTTCCAAGGTAGTGCACCAGCAAAACAATGTTAGACCTACCTGAAACAAGACAATTTATGAATATTTAAGCCTTAAAGCCAAAGGGGAATCAACAAGAAACCTTGTTGTCCAAAAATTGTAGAAGTATGGAAATATATATCAGCAATAAATGAGTTATGAGAGCTGCAACATTAACCATCAAAATCAAGTGCAAGATGTTGGAAAAAAAGCTAGCAACAAGTAGATAATTTTCCAATGATTAGAGAAAGACTTTGATAGCAATTAGAGGGTTGTTACTAAGTGTTATCAAAAAGATATGTAACAACCTTATGGCTGCATAAAAAAAATTCTACAACAACAAATTCTATCCACTAAAATCAATAAGTAAACCACCCAAACAATAGCTTGTAACTAGTAGAACAATTAGCAAGGCTTACGAGTGAATTTCAGAAGTAGAAAAGCTAGTAAAAGAATGAAAGAGGATGAGTTTGTTGCAACCCTATTCGCTGTAGATAAAAAAAAAATTATAGCATCTAGATCACTTGGCTAATCAAGATTCCCTCGGGGAACAATATATCTTAAAGCATATAAAATCAAATTTCAAACTTAAATAATTCAATCTCCTTGATATCATGTTTGCCAATGCACAATATTCAATATCCAATGCAAAGAGACTAGTCCCTTATCTATTGGGTTATGGAGTCTCTTGTTTATGAGCTAGGGTTTATTACTTCTCTAGGGGTGTAAGCCCTTTTACTCCCTAGAAAAAAAAAACCTTAGCAAGGTAAATCTACAAGGGTGTAAGCCCTTTCACTCATTGTAGCAACCTTTGAAATATCATTTTCAATGACAATAAAAGATAGATCTTGAGGGAGGGTGTATTCCATTATAATCCTCCAAGAGATTGACAAAATAAGCTTGATATGAAGAATAAAAAAATATAATTATATAAATTTCTTACCTAATCTAAGAGATAGCATGAAAAATCCTTACTTATCAAGAATATTGCACCACAATTTCCAAGAAACAAGCATCAAGAGAAGTTGCTAGCCTTCCTTCACCAATAGACAAGTAGAAGAATCCAAAATCACAAGAGACAATATGGAGTGAATTTCCCAAGTAGGGACAAAATTTCAGCCAAGAACATATGCACTTCTCAAGTCATCATGATAAAATGAAAGTGACGTGACCTATATTTATATGAGGTCACCTAAGACCAATTTGTCCACTTTAAAATGTCAACAACAAAATATAAAGAAGGTTGACCTTATAATTTCCTTTTACAATTTTCAAATATGAAAACAACATTAAATTAAAACCCCTAAAGGGTGACATCATTCCCTAGAAGGGTGGCGCTAGGGCTCAAAATGAGATGTTGAGCCTCTAAGTGAAGATCATTTGGCCTCCAATGGCCATGTGTCATGCCATCATGTGCTAGAGTGCATGTCAATGGTCTTTTCTCCTTCAAATCACACCACATCATCTCTAAACCATCGAAACCCCACCAATCATCCAAGGTGATGTTAAGGGATAAAGTGTGATTCCCTAGGCCTCCAAAGGTCAACGTTTAGGTGTAAGGGGTCCCCATCTAATCCTATCATCATGTATAAGTTCCTCCAAAGGAAATGTTCATATTCTCAAGCCCTCAATGAGTGGGATACATCATCCATCCTGTGGGTTTCAAGCCCCTATGAAGGTCCAAGTGGGCCAGTCCCTCCATGGAAATTTTCCATCGAGTAAGGTCATGTAAAGAAAAACAAGTACAGCCTCCAAGGGTCCACAAGTCACATGAATCATGCCAAGTAATCCACATTTAATAAAGGAACCACTCAAATGAGTGCATTAAATCCCCCTTTTTCAAGTTAGACACATGCTCAAAGACCTTATAAACTTTTCCAAATTCAAGTATGGGAGGGGTGTCATGGTACCCTATTGGGTAGGTCAATCCCCAAGTGAAGGAATGTTTCCCAAGAAGACCCCTTTCTAGGCCATGTAATGAGTATGAGGTGGGTGGGTGGAAAATACTCTTTGGCATGGGGTTCCTGACATATCAAGGGTTCATATTGTCTCATTTATGGGTGCCTTTGTGGAGGGTGTGTCACACCTTCATTTGCAATGCAACCTTTTTCCAAGCCCTTATTTCCATTCATTTATTAGGGTCTGAACATTGAGTAATATGTGTAATGGAAAGTAAAGAGTACCAAAATTCCACTTGAAGTTAGAAACACATAGAGTTCCATATGCAATGGAAAGCAAGAGACACCGCAAAATGCATTTCCCCAACAAGAGGGACATTTATTAATTATATGTTTTCTTTTTACAGGTCCTTTATTTTTTTATGGAGAATTGCTTCATTTCTCTCAGGACCTTAGGGAGAGAATACATAAAGATAATTTATAGATTTTAACTTTTTCCATCTACAACACCTTTGGGCCTTTAGCCCCTTCTTCCCATGAAAAGAGGTACAATCAATCTTGGGGTCAGTGAACCCGAAAACCCAAAAGATGAGGAAACAGAGGGGAAGAAGTATGGAAAGTGGTAAGTATGAATGGGAATGGTACGATGACCCTTCCAAGAGAACCCCAGTAGCATCCCTCTTCCAAAGGGTGACCCACTTACTAGGAAACCATGTCAACCACCAAGATGGAATAGGGAAAAATGTATAAATTCCAAGAAAAAAATTTACAATCAAGAGAGGACTCTTTGCAACATGTTCAAATGCTTCAATTATTAAAATGACACTTTCCATGACACTATACTTGTTACCTCATGAAGTAATACCAGATGTGCTCTAGGATCCAATCTGATTTGGTGGAAGTTGTCATGTTGCTAGTGACGTGTGGTGGAGAGGAGGGGATTTTTTTGCATAATGTGGGCTATGTCGATGATCTGGCTCTCGACACTCCATGTCTGCAACCTTAGGGCCTTGAGACATCGTATCCTTAGTTATTCCTAGGCATGGGGGAATAACATGGACAAAAATGGTTTAGATGGACTCATATAAATAGAATCCATCTCCTTTTCATTTTAAGACACAACTCACTTGAGAATTACATAAATCTTGGATGAAATTTTCTCCCTACTTGGACAATTCGCTATCTCTATTCCCTTGTGCAAATGGATTCTTTACTTATCTATTGGTGGAGGAAAGGGTAGCAACTTCTCTTGGATGCTTGTTCTTGGAAAATTTTGTGGAATATCTTGATAAATGAGGGTTTTTCATGCTATCTCTTGGATTAGGTTAGGAATTTCTGTAATGTTTTTGGTTTCTTCTTGATTTCAAGGTTATTTTATCAAACCCTTGGAGGAGTATAAGGGTATACACCCTCCAACAAGGATTTCTCTTTATTTGGTATTATTGAAAAGGATTTTTCTAAAGGATTGCTACAAGGAGTAAAAGGAATTACACCCTTGTAGCAAGACCTTGCTAAGGTTTATCTTCTCTAAGGAGTAAAAGGTATTACACCCCTAGATGAGTGCTAAAACCTAGCTCATAAAAAAGAGTCTCCATCACCCAATAGATAAAGACACTAATATTTTGCGTTAGAGATTGAATATTGTTGCATTGGTAAACATGATTCCAAGGAGATTGAATTGATCAAGTTTTCAATTAAAGTGTTCATTCTTTGAGCTATTTTGTGCCCTAAGGGTATCTTGATTTGCCAAGTAATTAAGCTTATATAACAAGAATTAAGCTACAGCCATTAGGGATGCAACAAACTCACTATTTTATCACTCTTTACTCACTTTTCTACCCCTAAAATTCACTTGCAAACTGTCATAATTGATCTACTATTTAAAGGCTATTGTTTGGGTGGATTGCTTGTTCATTTTAAGTGGCTAGAACTTTCTATTGTAGAAAAATTTTGCTACAACCATAAGGCTGTTATAAAACTCTGTTGATAACACTTGATAACAACTCTTTCTTACCTATTAAAGTCTTGGTTTAAATATTAGAAGATTGTCTACTAATTGATAGTTTAATTTTCCAAGATCATACACTTGATTTTGATGGATTAATTTGTAGTTGTTGTAGTCTATTTTTTGTTGATATATATATTTCCATATTGCTGCAATTTTGGGACAACGAGTTTCCTTGTTGATTCCCCATTGGTTTTGAGACTTGGATCATCATATGTTGTCATTTTTGGGTAGGTCTAACACTGTTTTGCAGGTACACAACCTTGGAAACCATTTACTAGCTCCTAAAACTCTTTCCCCTAGTCTCATTATTGTCCTTACCTTGACCTATAGGGTTACTCTTCGAGCTATTTCCTTCTCCCATCGCAATCCTCCTAGGGTCACCCATGAAGCCTCCCTTGTGTTTGACTAGTCCTTCACTAAAACGAGGGGGACATCTATTGAGGTGGCAATGATAGATGTTCCTTGTTGTGTCTCACATTTGTGGCATAGGTTGGGGTTTCCAAAACTACAAATTGTATGATAACATTTTTGGTGTCGTTGTCGGGGAGAATTTTGAATCCTTTCCAACCCATAATGACACTTGAAAAGTTATCCCAAATCCTTTTCCATAGCTTTCCTGGTGACTCCATATGAGAGAAGTTCCCTTTCCCCTTTGATGATATTTTCATGAAGTTTTGGGCCACTCCATATGGGCCATAACCAAAGAAAGAAATATCCAAGTCCTCCACCCTAACCCATCCCTTGTGTGACCAAGATGGTTCAAAACTCTTGGGTGGAGGGACTGTGTGGACCCTTAGATATGACAAAGATTCATTTATCACTCCATAATATTTCAAGCAATTTTAGAAAATGGATGCCCTCCTTTTCAGGTGAAGACTCTGCATTGGTTCGTCGTCATTTGGGCACCTTTTTGGATGTTTTTACCTTCTATGCCTCACACAACCAGTATGAGGATGTATGGATGAAAATCTTCTCTTTATCTCTCATGGGGAAGGAAAAGGAGTGGTATGGAAACATCCCACCCAAAATGATTAATACTTGGGAAATTTTTCGAGACCTCTTCATAAAAATATTTATAGAAAACAAAGACTATGTTTCCCTTTATGACCAACTTTATCACTTCAAAAGAGGGACACATGAGGAAATTAAGGAATTTAACGATAGGTTTAATACTCTTGCAAATAATTTTCCTCAATATTTCAAACCTCCTAAAGAAACTATCTTCCAATGCTATATTCTAACCGTGAATGACCCATATGGTTTTCTATTGGGAAACAATTTCCCTTCTACCTTGATCCAAGCTCAAGAAAGAGAGTGTGAAATTGAAGAATGTATATTCTCTTCTTATCCTCAAAACATGAATTTCCCTAAAGAAAATGCATAGATAAATGAGGTTGTTAACTTCATCCAAATTGTGCCTCTATCTAGGATCTATT
>ML780872.1:400259-415294 GCA_009831015.1 Picea engelmannii | reverse complement strand
TCGAGGTTACGCCACCTGGTTAGGCGGCATTATCGCTCGGGTCCGTGGGTGGAGGGTGCGCTGGTGCTTTTCTGTCCGCCAGGCCCAGTTACAATCATTCCGATTCCGGAACCTGGTGGTGTTGAACTCATAACTCAAGTTATAATGAAGTGCTCGCCAGGTGAATTTCAAATTCACCTCGCCTGTCAAGTTTCAACTGATTTTTCGATGATGGATCTTTTGAGTGCCTTAAAGTTTACGTTTTTCTCAAAATGATGAAGTCACCAGCGTCATTCATTATTTAGTAAGTATAGGTTTATATATTCCAGCCAATCACCGTTATCCAATAACTTGGAGTTTGCCAACCCCGTTGGAATCATCCAACCAACCACCGAAATCGTGATGGCGAGGTTGAATACTCAAAATCTACAAGCCGACAATCCATTATCATTGGCGTTGGCTGTAAAACGTTTATACTCTGGGATTCAAGTAACCTCGGTTTAATATATTGGGATTCAAGTAACCTCGGTTTAATATCTTACCGCCCTCGAGATGTGAGGTTTTTCTTGGTCTGATTGATTGAAAATTCGACATGTTCGGTGCAAAATGCCATACACGCATTTTGAACTGATTGACAGAAAATTTGACATGCGCAAATCAAGCTACGCTTTCTCCAATATTTAAATACGGGAATTGCAAACCGGAGGAGCCATACTTGCCCTCTGCAATTTTCTCAAGTCCCCTTCCCATGCCAGACTGTTCAACCTCCGCCAGCTCAGACAGAGCTTTTTTATGTAACTTCCCGTGTGATGCTATGCATAGCTTTATATAGCCTATCCTTTTATCAGCTCCTATCGTATCGGCTCTGTTATCCATATCGGCTTTTATAGCAGTAAGAGCAATTCTTCGCTGAAGCCGAGATATCAACCTCTTCTAGTCCCTGCACCACCTCTGTGTTCCGCGTTCGAATATCCAGGCCGTCTTTCAATCATGTCACAGACGCTCAGAAAACGCGGGCGAGACACGGAAGCTCTGCCGGTCTCGACTGACGTGAGGGGGCTGAAACGCTTTCACGGCGAAGAAACGGACCGGTTTTGTCATCTGCTGCAATTAGACAAAACCCTATCACAAGAAGAAGAGGAATGCGTTGCCAGTGAGGAGGTCATAAGTGAAGTCATGAAAAGTCTGGAGGAAGAGATTGACACGATTTGTTTCACTTCTTATCCCTCCTCAAACTCTGGGGATACTTCGACGTCCTCCGATATTTCTAGCAGCCAAGAAGGAGAAACCCAGGCTTCGGACTCGGGGGATGATCTGTTTTATCTTTTGGAGGCTTCAGATGACGAGCTCGGCATTCCCCTGAGCCCCGTTCTGGACTTGAAAAACGAAGTCTGTCAATCCCCCAAGGTAACGTCCGAGGGTTTGTTGGAGAACCCTGATTTCAAATCCCTTGGTGAAATCTGGGACTTCGAGGACGACTTTGAAAACTTTCAACAGTTTGCATTGTGTGAAGATCCCTGTGAAGCAAGCGAGCTGCAAGATTATATGAACAGAGATTTTGTCAGCCAAGACATGTTTTCTGACGGTGATTTTTCTGCGGCATGGACTTTGGAAACTGCTGCCTGCTTGTAATCAACGCAAGAGCTCATTAAGGCTGTATAAGCCCGTGCTTCAATATTCTGCAGACAAGACATGGGTGCACCGTGCAACGTAGAGAAAATTTTATTCTTTCAATCGGTTGGGAAATTGTGCAGCAAATTTTCCATAATTGATTGCAGAAGGGATATTAACACCGGCCTTTCCTTGATTCAGGGGCCATACATTGCCCCGCTGTCACTGCTACCACCGCCACGGTTCATGGCCCACGGGGGTGAATATCAGTTTGTGAGCGGTGCCGACTGTCAATGGGCGAAAAAGTAATGCAGTAAACTCTGCCAAACTTTCGTTCTTTCAACGCCGATAGAAATTCAGAGATTTTGATCGGCAATGTAACGTGCCAGTATCTTTCCAATTCCCGCTGCCATATCACGCCGAAAATGAAATCGATATACAGAACTTCAGTGCAAAAATGGCAGCATCATCAGACAAAAATCTGTTGACATCTATTACAAATTACAAGTTTAAATTATTTAGAACCACTCTTCTCATTTCAAATTTTCAACGTGGCTGTCCATTTGCTTTGCTGAAGAGTTGAGTTCAGATTCTTTCTTAATAAAACTTCGATTTAATCAGCACATTAGTTTTTATTTTATTTTTATTTTTAAGATGGTTTTCTAATTGTTATAAGAAAAGAAATGATTTTTATTTTTTTTTAAATTGGGTGATATAAATTTATAAAAAATTATTCTTTTTAATTTTTTTAATTTATGTTTAAATGTAAAAATGAATTTAACATATTAAAAAACTCTTAAAGCATTCTGATTAAACAAAAATAATCAAATTTATATTAAAACGATTCTGATTATACAAGAATAATCAAATTTATATTAAAACTCTTTTTTTATTTGAACAAGATTTTTAATTGTACAATTCATACCTTTTTATATTTGATTTGATTTAGTTTTTGGGATGCCATAATTAGTTGTTATTTTTTTATAATTAAACTAAAAGTATTTCACTGCTTTTATAAACGTTTTGATTTGTTAATGGGATGTATAAATATATGTTCAAGAGGGAAAGCCAATATCTAAATGAAAAAAAAATAATAAAAAAATCCATTTGATTCAACATACTTTTTACGGTTTGTAATATTATTTCGACATATACGTAAAAATTTATAGTTTACGAGGTTTACATAGTATTTTGTATTTGGGAAGATTTAAAATGGTTTTAAAAAAGGATTGGTTGTTGTTCGTTAAAGTTGGAAAGTTAACATATATTACTTGGGAAGATTTAAAATGGTTTTGAAAAAGGATTGATTGTTGTTCGTAAGTTGGAAGGTTAACATTTCACACTAGTAAAGAATTTTTAGAGATTTTGGAGATGAATTATCTTATTTTGGAAAATTTGGTATATATTTTTACATAATTATAATTTAATTATTTTATTGGAAAAAATTGAAGGTGGAAATATGATAAACTCATTTGGATTTACAAGTTTAAGAAAATATGTTTGTGTTTAGTAATCACCACCACAATATAGGATTATGAATGTTAGGTTATAGTGCATATATATATATATATATATAATATTTTTTTTTTTTTTTGGGGTATAAATCAAGTTTGCATCACACAAAATGGGATGCTTGTGAGGATATCATCTTTTGTGTTACCTTTGTGTCATTTTTTAGATGTGCACACTTTGAATTGTTGTTTAAGTGATAACAATTACAATGTGCATTTTTTTTCTATAAATAGTGTTTGCATGACACAAAAGGCGATGCTTGTGAGGACACCGTCTTTTGCGTTAGATTTGTGTCATTTTTTAGATGTGCACATTTTGAATTGTTGTCTAAGTGATAACAACTACAATGTAGGGGAGAAAATTGCATCGGATTCTTGTCTTGGTTGCATTGATAATATTTGAAAAACAACTTTTTTGGGGCCATGTTCGCATCTTTTTTGCATCCAAAATGTATTTTTGCATCGCCTTAAATTCGTTTTGTATCATATCAGTGCCATTGTTAGTCCAATTAGCATCGTGTTGGTGACATAGTTTGTCTAATTAGTGTCAAATTATGCAACTTTTGCATGGATTTGTGTTTTCTTAGCATTGTATTATTTCATTTATGTATCATTTTAGTGTCAATTTGGTGATGTAATTATATATTTTTCATCGTTAGTATATCATCTTTGGGATTGTCGTGTGTCATATTAACGTCTTAGCATCAAAATGGAAGTATTATTGATGATTTTATTAGTTTTTTTTATTATTAATTATTTAATTTTCATTATCATTATTAATTTTATTATTATCAATTTAATTATTACTGATTATTATTTTTTTTTAATTTGACTATTTGATTATTATTATTATTTTAATGTAATAATCACTTTTATAATATTTAAATATCTACTATTACAACTTTATTTCACAGCGTACTAATCATGAGAGAAAAAACCATGTATATATATAAACACATATTTCCCCACTGACATTTAATTATTTTCACACCATGACTAGAGTAAAAATCCATCTATCCATAAATGCAATTATGAAATTTTATTGCACCAATATTCAATCAATTTCACACCATGGAAGAAAAAATCTATGTATATATAAATGCGATTGTGATTTTTTAAATTAAAATAACCATGTAATTTTCTATCTATAAACAAGTGGTACACTACCTCACCATGGAAATGTCAACATTGCATGAAAAAAAATGTACACATATAAAACAAATAAAATGAATTTGACATCTGAACTTGATTGAACTATTGTTAGTTCCATCCTCATCCTTACTCTATAAAACATAATAAAAGAACATGAGTTGAATAAAAAAACATGAGTTTAATAAAATAAACAAATTGGTAACATTTAAAGACGTAATAAAAAGGATATAAGTTAAACAATTGTGAATACCCTCTCATTCCTTAGAGTTTCCCTCATCACTATCATCATCATCTTGGAAGAAAATAATATATTTCAATTAACGAATGAATAATTCCAACTATATAAGCTAAGAAAAACATATAATTAATAATTAGTTACCTTAGACATGGGTTACATATCTCTTCTTCCATTATTTCATAACCCTTCCTCAAGGCATACTTTAGTTCTTCCTCATTGGGCTTGAAACTATACTTGTTTNTTATTTTAATGTAATAATCACTTTTATAATATTTAAATATCTACTATTACAACTTTATTTCACAGCGTACTAATCATGAGAGAAAAAACCATGTATATATATAAACACATATTTCCCCACTGACATTTAATTATTTTCACACCATGACTAGAGTAAAAATCCATCTATCCATAAATGCAATTATGAAATTTTATTGCACCAATATTCAATCAATTTCACACCATGGAAGAAAAAATCTATGTATATATAAATGCGATTGTGATTTTTTAAATTAAAATAACCATGTAATTTTCTATCTATAAACAAGTGGTACACTACCTCACCATGGAAATGTCAACATTGCATGAAAAAAAATGTACACATATAAAACAAATAAAATGAATTTGACATCTGAACTTGATTGAACTATTGTTAGTTCCATCCTCATCCTTACTCTATAAAACATAATAAAAGAACATGAGTTGAATAAAAAAACATGAGTTTAATAAAATAAACAAATTGGTAACATTTAAAGACGTAATAAAAAGGATATAAGTTAAACAATTGTGAATACCCTCTCATTCCTTAGAGTTTCCCTCATCACTATCATCATCATCTTGGAAGAAAATAATATATTTCAATTAACGAATGAATAATTCCAACTATATAAGCTAAGAAAAACATATAATTAATAATTAGTTACCTTAGACATGGGTTACATATCTCTTCTTCCATTATTTCATAACCCTTCCTCAAGGCATACTTTAGTTCTTCCTCATTGGGCTTGAAACTATACTTGTTTTTAATTGTATGTAATAAGAAAATAACATATTTAATAATTACATATATTAAGCTAGTATATTAGTATATTAGCATAATAAATGAGATTATATTGATAAAATTACAAAGTGAAGGATCTAATCATGGATGTCCCATCTTGACCCTAAAAATGTGTAAGTGTTATTTTTTTGTATTTGTTCATGCATGTACACAAAAAAAGACATGTTCAGTTAATTTTATTAATGTCTAACAAATTACCACAAAAGTATGTCAATGATGATATAAGATTACATCAGAGAAAGATAACAAGTTAAAAACATATCAAAATAAATAAATACAAGCATATCAAAATCAATAACTATCAGCATATGTTATTTATTACCTTTGTGGCCTTTTGTTGTGGTGTATCAAGGTCCACTCCTCATGATTTCTTCTCTTCAATGATTATTTTGGCCTCCTTAGAATCACTTGGGAGTTCTTTTAGTTTTTTTAAATATAGAATTTTCAATATCAAATGGCCCTTTTTTATAGTCTTCGCTTTACTCAATGAACATTAAAATGTTCTCATTAAATTTGTTCAAAACTACATAAAATGAAGTCACCTATAAAATTGAATGACGATACATAATGAAATATCAAAGGTTAAGGACTAGAAACATGCATGATTACATAAAATATTGTTTCAAACATTTGCATGATATAATATATCTTAATAGTTAAGAGAATATATGAAGTGCCAATTTATGATTATATCATAAATTTAGGAAACGTCTATGTAGATATTGTAATTCTCTTTGATTATTATGATTAATTTTTGCCCACTTTTTATGATATTTTTCAACCACTTTCTTATGACTATGTCAAAAAATTGATTATGGACAATTGCATCACTGCCAAATTTTAAGATATTTCCTTTAAGCATCGAGGTGCTTCTAGAGTCCAAAATATGATCATTTTTGGGATTATCTGCATAGAGTAAGTCTTTAATCTATGACCCATATCCATGAGTATTAGTTACATCTGATCAATTTCTCATGATTTTGAATAGCCCACTTAGCACTCATTACATCAGGTGATGCTCATAAGGGTGAAGAAGTGGGATTGAAATTAGCGAAATGAATCACATAACATCAATCATCACCTCTAGGGATTGTACCCGATAGCTAGGACTTCATGGGAGGTCACTCATCCCAGGATTCCTCTAGCTCAAGTGCGCTTAATTGTGTAGTTGTCCCCACAATCAAGTCCACTTAGCAATAAATAATATATCACCATAATCAAATGCATTTTCTTTATCTTCTACTGGTGAAAAAAATAATCATTTGTTTTCATCTTCATCTTTGTGCTCCATGTTCAAACATTAATATGCATGTCATATAACAAATAAGTGCTATGAAAAAATATTATATTGGATTCAATTGCATTTTAAATTTCTCTTAAAAATGTAGGATAAATCATACCATGAATAACATGCTAGGATATACTATGACTAAGAACCATGGAGCTTTCTCCCCATTGCACTAAATAGAAATAATCCATATCTAAGTGTTGTCTTTTTTTTTTGTTTGTTATAGTATTTAAAAATGAATTTTTTTAATCGAGTTTTTTTGCAACATAAGACGAGCTACAATACATAATGATTAGAATTATAAATGCAACTCTTTTTAAAATAAAACATATTTTTCAATGTTATATAATGTAATTATAAAGTATGTAATTACAACTCAACAAGGTATCATTATTTTTTTGCCTTCATCATTTGCAATTTTTTTACCTTTTCTTCTCTGGCGTTTCTCTCTTTCCCTATGTATAGCATCATCATCTCAAGAATCTCCACAAAATCCATATAACATATAGATATATTGCAATGACACACTACTAATTTAAATATGTATAAAACCCATGTAATAAAATATATACATAATTTGACATGAACATTGAAAATATACACATAGCATCAACATATGCAATATAGAAACCAATCCTCTAAATTAAAGACATGGGTAGGCTAACTCTGTAACTCCTTAATCCACTCATAAACAAGCATCGAACCACTCTTTTTGTTACCATATGTTTTTTGTGATAATTGTATTTTGGTATGAGGAATTAACTGTGTGGAGGATATATAATGTGATACTAATTATGAGTGAGATTATTTACGAGGGATAAGAGCAATGTGGAAATTGTGTACATTTCATATATTTCATGTTGTGTTAGTGTGTCATTTCAACTACATTCAACAAGAACAACATAAAATGAATTGGAATTGCTTATCCCTTACCTCGGTTGACCAAATGACATAGACTGTGCATCCATGGAAGGACAAGGAGAGGATGTATATGTCGACAATTAGAAAATTTCATAATTTTTTTTGTATCCATGGCAAGGATAAAGTTATGGAATGTTCTTCAATTAAAATTTAAAATGAGGTCAAGGAAACGAAGCTCATTCAATTGTTTCTACTTGCACCAATATGTTGGAGTTGGTTATTGACAAATTTGACATGGAAATACTAACAAAAGTGTTGGTACTCTAGTATGAAAACTAATAAAAAAATTGTGATACACTAGGTGTTTTGTTGTACATAAATTCCTAATATGTCTTATATATATAGGGGAAACTTGTTCAACCTTTGTTTCCTCCAAAACTATACTATAACATCTCTCCATTCATAATTTTCGATTGATTTTAATGAGGCTTTTTAATCATAGGAATTCCTAGTATTCATTTAATTTATATAAAAATAATGTAATTAACCAAATATCATGTACTATGGTGAAATTCTCTAATATCTTAGGTAACTAAGGATTTGGTAATTTTGAAATTTCACGTATGTAATACATGGAAAATGTCGTTTTCATTATCTCCTTACAATTTTACATGTCATTTTCATTATCTCCTTATAGTAAGCAGGATAGGGTCAGATATATTTAGGTATTTTAATTTTTAATTTTAAAAACGTTAAAATTGATTTTTCTCATGTTTTATGGTGAATTTATTAAATTCAACATCTTTATATAGAAAGTGATTCCTATTGATATTTGTAGTCATAGAGAACTCCATGTAACATGGAAATGGTAGATAAATCAGGGTAGAAATAAAATTAGATCTTATCACGTGAAGTTGGACTTAAATGCCTAGGGAAATAGAGCATGGTTGGGATGAAGATTTTAGAGGCTCCATCCTTTTATCCCTACATCCCTTTAATAAGGGTGGATAGGAAATTCTAATAAAGGTAGAATATATATATAAACATAATGTAATAAACATGCAAATATTTCATCCATGACATGCTCCTTTTTCTCAATGAGAAAATCATTAAGATTTTTTTTTTATTTTTTTCTTATTTAAAGTTGATTGGACTATAGTGTTAGGTGATTTATCTAGAACTTAGGAACTTACATGATTATAATGGGAGAGGAAGAGAAAAGGAAGAGGGGGATGACGGATAAGAGGAGGAGGAAAAGGAAGATGGAGAAGAAAAGGGGGAAGAGGGAAAAGAAAAAGAAGGAAAAGGGGGAAGAAAAAGGGGAAGAGGGAGAGGAGGGGGGACGAAAAATGGGAAGAGGGAGAGAAGGGAGGAATAAAAAGAGAATAGGAAGAGGCATGAGTAGAAGGAGAGGGAGAGTGAGAGAAATAAAGGAAGAAGAAGGAGAAGAGAGGAGGGGGGAAGAAAAATAGTAGTAGAAGAGGAAGGAGTGGAAGAAGATAAAGAGGGAGATGAAGAGAGGAAGAGGGAGAGGAAGGAGATGAAGAGAGGGGGGTGAAGAGAGAAAAAAAAAAGATCCATCTCTAAAACCCAAATCCTATCTTTAAAACCCACATCACATTTTATTATATATTTGCAAATTAAAAAAAAAACAAATGGGAGCAAATGATAAAAAAAGTTACCTATGGATCCAAAAAATCCAATGATTCCCCAAAAATATCCCTTCCTTTCTCCAATTGAGTGGCCCCACAAGTTCCTTTCAGCTCCAGGAAGCTCTACCTCACACCCTCATAGGAAAATGAAATGACGAGACCCCACCTTTTTTCCAGCTTATATTTGAAATTGTCGTGAAAGTGATGCAAAGCTTATTGCTGCATCATTTTTTTTTGGAGAATTGAGTCAACTTTGCATCAATATTATGCCAAGTGTTATGACACTAAAATAAAGCATGCATTGCCATGTGTCATCCTAGCGTCTCTAACGTGTTGACACCATGTCATGCTGCATTGCTTTAGCATCGTTCTACATTATAAAATACAACATTTAGAAAAAACAAGTATAGCCTATGCATCATAGGAAAATTAGATTTTTATTATTAATACAAAAAAATTAAAATTATTATTATTATATTATTTAAAAAATAAAAAATATTAGAATTATTATTAGTATTAGTATTAGAATCATAATTTATAATTTATAATTATTAACAATTATAACTAAAAATCCCCTCGACCACAAGACATGCTCTTTATAGGGAATTTTTGTCTTAGGACTAGGGCATGGCCTCAATCAAAGATTTAACACACCAAGGGTGGGTTTGCTTGCCCAATACATATTTCAAGGATGGAAATTGATGCCTTAGGAACTAGATGCATTACTTTTAGGACATGGTGTATAGTAGCAACATAATGTATTAGTCCCTACGCACTACTTTTATGGCTCATTAGCAATGAAAATGCCCTATGCCACAACATGTGCACTCTAGTAGGGATCTTTGACCCAAAAATGGGGTATGTGCTTTATTCTAAGGTTTGACACAAAAAACACATCTCCTAAACCATGATATTGTTTGAGGAAAAAAACTAGGGGCTTATGCTCTAATGATGCTTATATGGCTCATGGGACATGCACATATTCCCAAACAATGATACATGCCCTCTCTAATGTATCTTTTTCCTACGAGTAATATTTTCCCCAAGAATGGGATACAAGCTCGATTCTTTGGTTTGAAACATAAAGAATGAGGCTCAAGGACCAAAAAAATCTTCAATGTTCCTCGGATGGGGTGCTTGATATGATTGATGAGGGGGTGACATGCAAGCCAGATGGGAGGTTCATGTTCCCGCACAAACCCATCTCCTAGCCTCATAACTCTGGCTAAGAACTATGAGTTAGACAACTTATACTTCCCACTTTCTTCGACAATGCTCGACATTCTTGACAAAATTTGATGGTTATGAGGGAGGTTCAGATACTATTGAGGTCATATTCACCACCCCGAGAAATGACACCCCCTAATTCTAATATGATTGTCGTAATTATGATAGAAAACTTTCTCTATATCAGGTTTGCATGGGGGAGTTCTCAGTCTGGTTCTCTGGGTATTCATTCAGAGCTGCAATATTGTTGTTGGTTTCTTAACTATTGATTTTTTAGTCTCATTTGGGTTCATGCCATGCTTCCACGTTGCAACAAGTGTGGGGAGTGGCCGACCCACTCCACCAAAACTGCCTTAGAGGCCGAAGTCATTTTTGTTGCATACGCTACTATCATATAATGTGAAGGTCATCAGGGCCTATCATGAGGACCAAGAGGTTGATAGGAAAGCCACCCTTTTGTGCCTGATTTGGGTTCAAGTATTGCAAGGGACACAAAAATATCAGAACTGTGTAACTATATTGACATACAAAGGTTTTTGTGGCTTAAGCAATGCTAGCCAAAGAATAAAAAATTCGAAAGCTCGGGCTCGGGATGGATGCTCTAGAAAGACAGAATAAGCTCTTGCTTACCATGGTTTCTTGGTTGGTCAAGAAGAAAGGATGGAATTTTCAAGTGATCTATGACTTCCCTGCCTCTACTTCTTTGATGCCCCCTCTGGTGTCTTTTGGAGATAGCTTATTGAAAACTGGTCCTCCCCTGCCACCATCTTGAAGATGATTAGGGGTTATGCTACTTCTAGCTCTATTTTTAATAGTAATTTAATTGTTTTTCATAATTCTAGACTCTATACTCATACTCAGGTTAGCGAGAGGGACTTCTTTAGTTGGTTTTTTTTATTATAATTTAATATGTTAACTTAGTTTCCCTCTCGACAAACCAACCAACTCTTTACTTATTAATTTTGGGAATATGACTCATTCAGACCACCCTCTCAAGCCTTTGATATCTTGTATATTTTGTTATTAATAAAGAAAGATTACCAAAAAAAAAAATGTTGTGATGCAAGGGCTTAAGGGCTTGGACCATAATAAAAGGGTTAGACCATAAATTCATGACCTAAGTCGCATAGTTCATACATGAAACATTAGAGCACACGAGAATCCCTTTGAACAAAGTCGTTGACCCACCTTATTTTTCTTAAGACTAGGATACAAGACCTATTCAAAGTTTTAACATATGATTGATGAGTCACATTACCAAAAACATGGTTCATTACCAAATTCCATTGCCATAGAAAGTATACCTTACTTTTAGGTCTTATAGGTTATGTATGCCTCCCCTAATCATGACAAAGGCCTTATAGCAAGATTATTAATCTAAGAAATTGGCACACTAGAGATAAAACATGGTTCATTACCAAATTCCATTGCCATAGAAAGTATACCTTACTTTTAGTTCTTATAGGTTATGTATGCGTCCCCTAATCATGACAAAGGCCTTATGGCAAGATTATTGATCTAAGAAATTGACACACTAGAGATAAAACATGATTCATTACCAAATTCCATTACCATAGAAAGTATACCTTACTTTTAGGTCTTATAGGTTATGTATGCCTCCCCTAATCACGACAAAGGCCTTGTAGCTTTGTAGCAAGAGTATTGATCTAAAAAATTGGCACACTAGAGATAAAACATGGTTCATTACCAAATTCCATTGCCATAGAAAGTATACCTTCCTTTTAGGTCTTATAGGTTATGTATACCTCCCCTAATCACGACAAAGGCCTTGTAGCAAGACTATTGATCCAAGAAATTGGCACACCAAGAACTTTTCAAAGAAAATCAATCTAGTTGATGACATGATAGGGTAATATAGAAATTGGCACGCTATAGTGTTTCTTAATCCAATAACTTCTCAAAGAAAAACAATCTAGTTGATGTCATGATAGGGTAATAAATTTTGAAAATGTTGAAAAAAAACAAAAAGAGTGAGTACGGGTTAAATTATTTGTGATGGGCATTTTTCTTTTGTTTGCATTAGACTAGATAATTTAAAAAGTCAATATTATGTTATAAATATAAATATACGTGGCAACGAGGGCGTATGCTCCGTTGAAAGGATATATAAATATTTTGATTAAAAAAAAAGTGTTGGGAAGTCGTTGTTACACACCGTCCATAATTAGTGGCCCTCTTGGCTTATATGAATGAGATGAGATGACATGAAATAAAACGCAATGCATGGTTGCCAGCCTTCTTGCTGACGAAAATGCGGATTCCTCTAATGGAGAATGAAGATAATGGAGAATCCAATTTGGCATATCAATGGAAGAGGCTTCACAATCATAGCCAAGCCATTCAATGCCTGATTATATCTTTGCACAATTTCCACATTATTAAATTGTTTCGAATCATCACGAATATTGAAGTATGAAAGAAATCTTTACCAAGACTAGTGACACTACGAATTGCATGACACGGCACGATGAAATGAAATAAATTAGCTCTTCCGAATACCTCTCGAGGGGCCACTATCTAATAATGCGTACGTCTATGCGCGTCAATTCACTGCCGCGTCAGCGTAGAGATATAAAATCTCCGTTAATTTTGGCCTCTCTCGGTAATCGGCGATTCGGCATATTGCTTTTTTGTGGTGGACACTGGAGAGTTTGATCGATTTGGAAGATTCTGTGCAAGCTGTAATGGCGTTTCCTTCTATATATTACATTATTGGACCTGACCGTTTGAATGCGCCCAAGCTTGTTGTGGATTAACGAGACCGGGTTTGTTGTGACCTGACGTGAAGATTATGCATCCCCGTCAGAAATTCGGTCGGGAATATTGAAATAACGAGTTTTCTTTTTGAAATCTTGTAGGTAAAGACTTTTTATTTTTTGAGAGGTATGTAACTTCCGAATGATCAAAAACATCCATCGTCCGAAATCCTACCCAAATTCTCCCTGCCGTGGACAATCCTCGCCGCCGGTCGCCGCATATTCCATGTCGCCGGGCAAACTTACCACTGTAGTCTGCGAGTCCGTCACATCTCTCTACCGCTAGACCGGGTTCTGCACGGGCCCCTAGGGAGCAGGTCTTGCTTTCAGTCGATCTGACGGACGGACGGATGAGATTCAGTCGTGCTGACGGGTCCGTGGGTTGTTTATCGTAGCCGGCCCCATGGCGGAATAGTATTAGCGGTTCCATCGACGTTACGCCACCTGGTAAGGCGGCATTATCGCTCGGGCCCAGGGCCCATGGGTAGAGGGTGCGCTGGTGGTTTTCTGTCAGCCAGGCCCAGTTACAATCACTTCGGAACCTGGTGGCGTTGTACTCAAAACTCCCAGTTACAATCATTCCGGAACCTGGTGGTGTTGTACTCGTAACTCAAGTCATCACGAAGTGCTAGGCAGCAGTGAATAAATTTGAAGAGAAGGATTATATTTTAAACTGAAGGGTTAACTTTAGTGTAACTATTAGCAGGGATTAAATTTGAAGAGAAAAATTATATTTTAAATTAAAGGATTAACTTTATTGTAATTCTTCTAAATTGATAGAAAAAAATAAATTATCCTTTTGATATGTAAAAATGAAAAAAAAATTCACTCATAAAATAATTATTTTATAATCTATTATTATAACAAAATTTAATTCTTAATTTATTATTCTCCAAACATAACATATTAATCATTAAATTAAATTAAACATAACATCCTAATCAATTTTATGATATTTTTATTTACTACTCTACTTGTTGAAATTTAACTTATAATTGAAACATTCTAATTAGGTTTCATGATAACATAATAGAATTATTTCTAAATTATTTTCCAAATTTCATTTTATTAAATCTAATTTCAGTGGAAATTGTGCCAAATATTATGTACAAAGTTGAAAAAATTAAAAAATATACAACGTATAAGTAATATTGAAAAAATTGGATCCCGTGGAGATAGGCCAAGTAGGGAGCTATTAATCTCTACCGCCAACCTCCCTTCCCTCCAGACTGAATGACCCACACTCATCGTGGATTAATGACAATGTGATGGGCACTCCAAGGAAACTTAATGCAGCCTTGCGCAAACTAGGCTGGGCGTACCAAGCAAGGTACTTGCACCAGGCTAGCAGTCACCTCGGCCTTTATGGCTCTCGCCCATGTCAATTCGTCAGGCACTATGAAGGCCTGTGCTCTGGATTGTTCTCCCATTCCTTCTCTTCCTTGTGCCTGATTGTTCCTCGTCTTTCTCTTCCCCTTGTGCTTGACAATTCCCTAGCTCTCCCTTTTCATTTTCTCCTTGCGCTCGATTGTTTGGCCGCCCACGGTCACTCCTCCATTGTTTATCCAGCCCATTCCTCACCCAAACGCTCACACCATGCCCAAAGAGAGGGGCAAGTCTAGAAGGGGTCTGTTGTACTACAATGCCCTTACTAGATGCAACAGGCTCCCCCCCCCCCC
>ML780872.1:347705-361120 GCA_009831015.1 Picea engelmannii | reverse complement strand
AGACTCTACAATTTGATGAGGGAAGTCGGAAAAAAATGCAAATCATTAAGGCATACTTGGAGACTATGGAGACTAAAATGTGTTCTGCGAACGACCTTCCAAACTATCCTAGCAGAGAAAAACATATATATGGAGCATTCTTTTGAATTTGCACATAGAAAATGGCATGACATTTTCAGTTTGTTTGGCTAGAGGAGGCTGATTTTCAATGCAAATATCTCAGATGGTTGTTTTGTTGTGCCATGGGAGAGTCAAACCTATTATATAATGTTATATAAGACGATAGTTGTGTTGCGGATTGAGAGCATCAAACCTGATGCCAAATTGTTATTGGGGCACGAAGTCCAAGTTTTTTTAGGGTTAATAAATGGAGTATTAGTACATTAACACAAGAGTATTATTAATTTGGAATGGTTGAGAGCTTATATCACGTAAGTGATGAGTTGGGAAAATGTTTGCTTTCCAAGTGCAATGCATGCAACATCAAATATGACAAATGTTACTATGGATACCTGGTTGAAGGAGATATAAATGACAACTATTTAGATTATAGGGACTTCTATTATTAAAAAATCAATCATATATTTTTTTAATTTCCCTATATTTTGTAATTTTCGAGAACCTTACATTGTCAAAAGTTCCTTAGAGCCTTAGATTTGAGTTTCGATGTTTCTTTCATGCTTTTCTTCAATTTTGAATCATGTCTTTTATGTTTAGCTCCACTCATGTTTTTTGTCAAAGACTTGGGCTTGATTCACGTAGGAACTAATTCCTTCTGGTCTGAGCGATCTCAAAATGCTGAATGAGCCTAAATGCCATGCGAAGTATATGATCAGGTGAAGAGGAACTTGGAAATTCCAGAAGGATTCAACATCATTGGCTATAATTTTAACCATTCAACATTGCTACTAGGAATATGGTAAGTCGTTAAACCTCCTGATAGGTTTATGTAAAGATTATGAAGAAATTTGTAGAGACGCCTGTCACATGTCAATAATGAAATCAAGGGTTTCCTCCTTTCACTAATTGTGATTCTATTTTCACCTGCACTACTGTATTATTTTATAATTGTATTTACAGGTGGATGGTTGGGGACAACAACATGCTTTAACGCAAAGTAACATAGAGGTTCTTGTCTTCTTCTTCTATTTTTCTACACCGGTCTCGTGAGGGCTTTATGATCCTTTTTATAACTCTTCTATATCCAACGAAAATTGTATTTCCTCCTATATTTCTTTGCTGGATTTGTAATTTCTTGTTGTTTTTGCATTTTACCAATATTCTTATACTTGGGTTTCATAATTCATTTTGTTTATTTTTTTCTTTTAAAATAATTGTTTTTTAAGATTTTAATGGTATATTTTTAGTGGTCTTGGGTTTCAACTACTATGAATGGCTAATCTTTAATCATGTTCAAAGAATTGACATTTTTTAAAATAGCTTTTGATAAATTGTTTTATGGAATCTCTCATTGCCAAAATGCTCTGAAGCGGTTCTCTCAACACTCACTGAAAACAAATTTGTAGCATTTTGTTTTCTCTTATTAATAATTCTTCAGTCTTATGGTCTTGGCTTGATGCTTCTGATGCCAAATTGTTTGGAGGCTTAATATTTCTTTTAGGAATTTTGGATTAGTTAATGGTGAGATGCAATCTCTTCCAACTGTTTTCTATTTGGTGTTTGTGGTTAAGAAATACTAAGAGTGATTCCCTTGTGTATCTGGTGTATGTGAGTTGTGCGATGGGCTTTGGGATTTCAACTCTAATCATGGGATATGCTATAGGGGATTTTTACTCAGGCACTCCTATTTATAGACCTCACAGTCCTCTCACACGAATATGTCAAGTGATTGTTGTTTCTTTGAGTAAACTGCTTGTGTAGGTAGAGCCTCCTTTATGAGAAGGAACTGAAGGAGGAATTCGTTGTTCCGGGAAGTCTAAAACTAAATTACATAGATGAATTCAAGTTGTTCTATTCAACCCGGATTATTAAAAGTAATGAACAATATTTCTATATTGGGTATTAATTAATTTTTATTTTCAATAATATATGCTCCTTTATCCATAAATCGTGTTTCATTGAGTAATTGTTCTTTGGTCGAATAGTAAAGAATATTTGTAATAGTAATTCTCTGCAATCTAGTCAAACAACCACGAATAGTCTTTGTATACTAGATATTAACTAGCACAACCACAAATTCGTGGTTGGTGAACGCCGAAAGGATGGCTTGCAAAACCTGAACTGTCGGGAAAGAGAAACGGCCCAGAAGTGGACAGAAGGAGTCGGAAAGAGTTGGTTGGAAGGAGGCGATGTGTCTAGAACGTGGCTGGTGAAGGTCAAAGGTTTAGGTTGGCCTAGAAAATGAAATTCTAATCACTCATACATGGCAATCAACTAGCCACCATAGTAAATTTTAAATATGATTAAGTAAAAGTTAAAAAATAAACATGTAAACTGATGTCTTTATAATAGTGAGGAAGTTAGTGGTTGAAATCACAACCATTGATTTATTGGGACTACTAAGAATATTCCATAAATATTTAATCTTGTCCATACAAAACTGATTAATCACTAAAATCCTATTAAATGTGCCCATGGTCAATAGGTGTACGCCTTTCAGCGTAACTAGCACAGCCACAAATTTGTGGCTGGTGAACGCCGAAAGGACGGTTTGCAAAACCTGAACTGTCGGGAAAGAGAAACGGCCCAGAGGTGGACAAAAGGAGTCAGAAAGAGTTGGTTGGAAGGAGACAGTGTGTCTAGAACATGGTTGGTGAAGGCCAAAGGTTTAGGTTGGCCTAGAAAATGAAATCCTAATCACTCATACGTGTCAATCAACTAGTCACCATAGTAAATTTTAAATATGATTAAGTAAAAGTTAAAAAATAAACATGTAAACTAATGTCTTTATAATAGTGAGGAAGTTAGTGGTTGAAATCACAACCATTGATTTATTGGGACTACTAAGAATATTCCATCAATATTTAATCTTGTCCATACAAAAGTGATTAAGCACTAAAAACCTATTAAATGTGTCCATGGTCAATAGGTGTACGCCTTTCGACGTAATTAATTTTTCTTTTCTGATATTTTTTTTAATCTATAAAACATAAAACACTGAGTTCATTTAGTAATTTTTTTTCTTCTAAGGAAATCAATAGATAAGTAATCCATATCCATTACACTGCAATAGGAAACATTGATCTAATCAACATTGACTTAATGTTGTAAATCTACAACATGCCAAACTTGTTGGCAGGGACATAACCACTGCAGTGGCACTTGTTTATATATCAAATTTGTAATGGAAAACACCAAAGCTGTTTTAAAAGACTTGTTAGGACAAGTTAGTCATATTGTTTGTTTAAATATCAAATTTGCAGTTGTATTAAAAGGCTTATTAGTGTATTGTTAAGGTACTATATGAATGGGTTTGTCCAATTTTTTCATTCCATCTTTGGACATGGATGGATTGAATTTAATTTTATTATTTTAAGTTTGAGTTAATACATATATTATTTATTTTATTTTGCATGAATTTTTGCTTTTAAATTTTGGTTAATAAATTTTCTTTATTAGAAAAATTGTCTAAATTAAAAGAAAATTTCATTTATTTATTTTGTTTGAAATAATATTTTATTTTATTTTGCATAAAATATTTCCAATTCATTCTTTTTTATATTAAGAGTACTTTTCTCTAGGTCATTACAATCATAAATTATTAAATACCATTTACACTATACATATTAATAGTACAATATCTTTTTTTCCACGGAAAAGTTACTCTATATATTCAACAGAATATAAAAATTTACATATCAACGTCTATAACAAAGAACAGAAACCTGTGTGCATATCAGCAGCCAGTTACACATAACTATATAGTACAATATCTAAGACTTCACATTTCCTTCTAATGCATCTATCAAGGATGCAATAAATTATTAACTACCATTCACACTATACATATTAATACTACAATATCTAAGACTTCACATTTCCTTCTAATGTAGCCATCTATCAAGGATGCAAATTGGATGTGGGAAGTTAAAACATAATGTTTGATGGTTTCTTTTAAACAATTCTAGTGTTTAGACATTAATCACTTAATTTAGTGTCCATTCTATATGTATATTTATATTGACTTACATTTCAATTATAACTATATTTATATATACAATCATAAATTATTAACTATCATTCACATTATATATATTAATACTACAATATCTTAGACTTCACAATTCCTTCTAATGTAGCCATCTATCAAGGATGCAAATTGGATGCGGGAAGTCAAAACATAATGTATCGATGGTTTCTTTTAAACAATTCTAGTGTTTAGACATTAATCACTTGATTTAGTGTCCATTCTATATGTATATTTATATTTACTTGCATTCAATTATAACTATATTTATATATAATGAATATGAAAAAATCACTATAAAATCACCATTTAACAAGAAGCGGGAAGGGGGAAACATCTCTTGTTGTAAGAGGGGGGAGGAGAGTAGCCTTCATGGATCATCTTGAGTTGATGACCAACTGAATCATTCCCTTGTGATATCATGGCTTGGCACGGGGGTGGCGTACTGTAGAAAGACACTCTAGAGTATGGCCTAAGGTTGGAAGGAAAGACATCCTCTCTTAGTCATTTGGTTGCTGATATTTTCCTTGAACAGATTAAGTATCTAACTTGGCTTCTCTAATACATGGTAATGATGTAAATGTGTGGTTTTGGTTTAATGGGAAGATATGAATGCATGTAAATGATGTATTGAACTACTATGTAAAACAATATATGCATATTTACCTTCACTGTATAAATTTGTTAACTCATGAAGTTAATTCAAGTCGGGAAGGTATGTATCCTTGAAAATATTACAGTTGAAGAGGAAAGTTTGCAATATATGGATAAAATCTTCACTTAGAAAGAGACAAGAATACCTTGGTATCTAAAGATTCCTAGTGTTGGGTTACGAAAAAGGTATAAATATCTTCCTTTTTCCCACAGTTCATGATATGATTTTGATTGATTCTTTAGATTGTTAGGGATAGATAGTAAAGAATATGATTAATATGTCTCTTAGGGTTGTTATTAAAGTTTATTAAATAGATTCTAAATTACGATTGGAATGGTTTTATTTTGTTGCAGAATTGGATAAATAATTGGCAAAGATAACCAAAGAGATTTTGGCTATGCGCAAGCTATTGGAGATTGAAGACTTTTTAGGCACAAAGCAATTTGAAAATAATACATTTTCTATATTTTAATTTTATAATAGTAAAGCAATCCTGAGGATCTTTCGATCCCCGGGATAGCTTTATTTACCCAAACTATTGTAATATATAAGAGGGTAATAGATCCAGAAAAACGGAGAGAAAAAACGAATTCAAGTAATTAGATTCAGAACTGTTCTGTGCAAGCAATTTTTGTAAATGTTTTACCAGCCATGGAATTAATGAAAGTTTTGAGTGTTTTTATCATTTCTGTGCTCTGAGTTTCTCGTAGCAGTACTTTTGAAGACCGAGGGCCCAATCTGAAGGAGCTACTGTCTCGTTCTGTAATTGTATCAGTTCGAAGTTTGATTTCCATTTTGTGATTCAGATCTCTTTTACAGTAGCCAAGGATAAATGCACAAGTGTGTTAATGATTTTATGATTGATTGTGTATAGAAGACATACATTCTGATTAGTTATTAATGATTGTTGTTATGATTTCCATTTTTGAAGTTATTACTTGGCAGTTCCTCACATTTTCATCCACATTGTTCCTTTTCCTTAGATTTACGATTGTTGTTCCTTTCGGTTAAAGTTACAATAGTTGTTCCTTTCGAAAAAGTTACATTAGTTGTCCCTTCCGATTAGATTATAATTGTTGTTTCTTTCCGCAGATAGAGTAATTTGTCATTTCCTTTCCAGTAATCGGAATTCATAATTGATAGTTAATTTTGCAAGTCCTTAGTTAGATTTAATTACTGCTTTCTAGTTAAGTGAATTCAATAGATTAATTAGTTCCTTTCCATTTCACAGCATCTTAGTAATCAGATTTCAATTCCATTTAGTTCTTAGAATCTTTGGTGAACGTTTGAGGAACTTGATTGTTGATGAACTCGGATTTGGTTTAGCTACACGATTTTAGGCTACCTGCATAGACTTTGCTGATATTCTTGAGATAAAAGACGAATCTCCAGGTTGATAAATTAATGTTAAACTAAGGTTTCTTTTAAGACATCTTTAGACACCAACATTTTGGCGTCGTTGCCGGGGAGAATGTCAAAGGTAGCATAGGTTGTGTCTCTAGAGGACCAGGTATTGAAGACGGAAGGTAAGAACGTACGCAGGTAATAAGTAAAATGCTTATGCCAACGCTTACCTCCAGTTGACACTTAAGAGGCTTGTAGGTGCTTTCTTTTGTTGAAATTTCTTTTGTTGTTGTGTGAAGTGTGTATGACTAGAAAAAAGGATCTTGAAAAACCAAAACCCCCACCAAAAATTACCAAAACTGAGGGTTTGGTGATCCTTGGAAGAAGCACTTTCATAGATGAAATCATCAAAAAGGGTGAATCTCAAGCTTCGGTTGGACCTAGGAAAAGACCCACCCGAATCCCTCATGCAATACTTTCACCAACTACGACCCACGTTGAGATTCATAGAAAATATGAAGGGACCGAGCAGAGTTTTCAGAATACAGATCTCCCACCGCTCAACCCCTTAGAAGAGGGAAGCTCTAATAATATGAAGGAGGGAATAGGAGAAACTAGTGGGGTTGCCAATGCATACCCACCACCACCACTTGATCCTGAGTCTCCTGCAAAAGAAGAAGGCATATCCGAAATCCCAGATAAAGGAAGTGCAATCAAACTCCTTGGAAGACCAAATAATCAACAATTTCAAATAGAATACCTGGATCAAGAACCTCCTAAAAATTTTTGGCACATTTTCGATCAAATGGCACAAGAAAATAAAAAAAAACCCTAGACCTCCACGTTGGAGTATCCAATAGTTGATCCAGTTGCCAATGCCCCCATGAAATTAATCCCCTTACAAAACCAACCAACCTTCCATGGACTAATTTCATAAGACCCGAGTGCATTCCTATTTGAATTTGATGTCCTGTGTAGAGGATATGACTACACCTCTGAACCTAAAAAATTAAAACTATTCCCCTCTACCTTGAAGGGAGAAGCCCTACGCTGGTTCATGGGATTGGGAGGTAGAACCATCAATTCATGGACCATATGAAACAAACCTTCTTGTTAAAATATCAGGATTATTGCAGAACTAGAGACCTAAAAGATGAAATCTTTCAAATGACTGCAAAAGAAAATGAATCATTAGAAGAATATGTCGAAAGATTTCAGTATAATTTGCAAAGATCACCCTATGGTACATTACCAGGTGAAGTACTCAAAGCAACTTTGATCAAAGGCATGAGAGATGAATGGGTAGAAACATTGAATTTAATGGGGAAGGGTGACATTTATCAGGAAACTTATGAAGACATTGTTCCATTGTGTATCAGGTGCTCACGAGGAAGTACACGAATCAGATCAAGAATGCGGACATTCCTCACAAGAAATAACAATATCTCTAGCGGGGGTGTCACACGAGCTGAAGACAGTAATCTCCTAGAAAAATTTAAAACATATATTTTGAGCACTCTGACTACACAATTGGATGTATTGCAGGCCAAACAAAAAAATGTAGAGGCAGAACAGACCTTGGATATATTTTTCCACAGGTGCAAAAAGAAACACAGTCCAAGAGAATGCCCCTTGGATATAGTTCGGGTGTGTGTTATTTGCGCCAAGGATCACGACACAGAAGACTGCCCATCACTCCCCGGATTGAAAGATGTATTCAAAGAAGCAGAAGAGGAAACAAAACTATTGTATCTGATGTCTCAGCACCATCAGTGGCAGTCTTGGCCTCAAAATACATTTTAGGACCCTTCCTCTTTCTTTCCTAGACAATACAATCAACAGAAGAATCCTGGACAGTATAATCAACAACTGAATTTTGGCGCACATGGCAGGGTCAACCATTTACTAATCAGAATTGGCAGCCCCAGTAGTACCCACCTGCAATTCCTACCTGGCCAAACCAGTCTGCCACAAACCCCAACTAGAAAAATCAACCAACTACAAGTTCCAGTTGGCCAAATTCACAATACACCACCTCATCCTGGCAAAATTCGAATAATACCTACCCTCCACAATGGCCTAACTCGACTGCCCAAAACCCAAATTGGAACCAGAACTGGCAGCGCTCCACGGGGATGAATAACCAACCTATGGGGATGACCTGTCAAACCCAACCTCTGTTACAAACTCCACTCCCATTCCCCCAATCACAATTGTGCCCTCAATTACCCGCCCAACCCCACCCGAATCCCAATAACAGACCAGCTCAACTCGTCCAGATTATGGAAAGTGGAGAAGGGGAAATAAATTCAGTAGGGTGCAATGAACTTCGGTTAAGATCGGGGCACATCATCTCTCCCGAACAAAATGATGTTCCCCAAGAACAGAGGAATGAAAAACAACCAGCAGTAACACCCTCGACTGTGGTAATAATAGAAGAAATCAGGCAAGGGAGGAACACAGTCGAATCACAAGACTCTGATAAGGATGCAATGCCCTCCCCTTTGTTCCCCGAAACACTGATGATAGCGAAACCCACCGTATATCCTGACTTCAACATTGTAGGTGAACTCAAGAATTTATACATCAAAATTCCACTCCTGCAAGACATACCGATCTACACAAAGACAATCAAGGAGCTATGTGGGAGGAAGCCCGTCAGAAAAATAAAAAATTCATCATCAACAGTTCATGTAGTGGGAGCCTTATCTGATCTAATTTTTGGTAGAGAAACACCAGTTAAATATGCAGATCTGAGGAACCCCATGGTAACAGTTCAGATTCAGGGTTGTTCCTTTCCAAATACCCTAGTTGATTTGGGGGCGACCATCAATATTCTAACTATGGAAACCTGCAATGCCCTGGGTCTTCACTCTTTCGACCCAACCTCGATTATGTTGCAATTGGTTGATCGATCAGTGGTCAAACCACTCGGCACACTACATGATATAGCCGTTTCAGTTGATTCTTGGGAATATCCCGCATATTTTCTCATCATCAACCCAAAAAGTGGACTTGAAGGGAATCCATTGATATTGGGCAGACCATGGCTCACGACAGCTAATGCATACATAGGCTGCTGATCGGGTACAATGTAAATTGCTAGAGGAGGGGTTACAAGGAATATCATCTTATATCCTCCAACCAAACCTAGTCCAACGATGGTACACCTACAATTGCCACCACCACGATATCCTGAGAAGGATCTGCGTGCCCCACTAACGATGGAAGAAGCCCCCAAGCACAAGAATCGGCTAGAGGATGATGTAATCAGTGGGTTTATTAACAACCCAACCATTGTAAGTAACCCAACATGCCAGATGCTCCAAGTTGTTCTAGACTGTGAAGCACAGGGAGACCTGCTGGAAGATTTAATGGAACAACAAATTCTGACTACCACTGTTCACAACAACAAATCCATTGAGATCACACCAGGGAAGTCTCTGAACATTAATTCCAACCTAGAAGAGCAACAACAACAAAAGCTAATCCAAACCCTCTCTAAATACCAACAATATTTTTCCTGGGAGTACTCTGATATGAAAGGTATTTACCCTCAACTTTGAACACACCACATTTATATTGAGAAAGACTCCCAACCTATCTGACAACCACAAATAAGACTGAACCCCCACCTCAAAGATATTGTTAAAGAAGAGCTACAAGAGTTGTTGGACGCAGATTTTATATACCCTATCTCAGATAGTCGATGGGTTTCCCCATTAGTCATCTTCCCAAAGAAAAACAGGAAGTGGATAATCAACGTTGATTACAGGGAACTAAACAAAGCTACTCAAAAAGATCATTTTCCATTACCTTTCATTGATCAGGTCCTAGATACCTTGGCAGGGAAGAAATTCTTCTCTTTCCTAGACAGTTTCAGTGGCTATAATTAGATCCAGATTACCCCAGAAGATTAGGATAAAACGACATTCACATGTCCCTAGGGTACCTTTGCCTACAAAGTATTGCTCTTCGGACTTTGTAATGCTCTAGCTACATTCTGAGCATATTCAGTGATCTGATTAGCGAAGGGCTCGAAGTCTACATGGATGATTTCACCCCGTACGACGACGACTTCGACCAAGCCCTGAATAATCTAGAGAAGGTATTGGAATGGTGCATCGCTACCAGGTTATGTTTAAGCCATGAAAAATGTCACATGATGATGACAGAAGGTGTGGTATTAGGGAATTACATTTATGTAGATGGAATTAGAGTAGACCCAGCAAAAATTGAGGTAATTCTTAATCTACCTACTCCACACACACAAACTGAGGTACATAGTTTCCTTGGTGCTTCAGGATACTATCGCAGATTTATGCTAAATTTTTCAAAAATCGTTGCACCTTTACATGCTTTGACATGTAATGTAGAATTTCAATGGTATGAAAAATGCGATGTGGCTTTTGCAGGACTCAAGAAACTGATCTCAACAATGTCGGTGTTAAGGGGACCTAATTGGGAAATACCATTTCAAATTTCCACCAATGCCTCAGACATTGCCATAGGCGTTGTTCTGGGACAGGAAGAAGAAAAGAAACCCTATGCCATTCATTTCATTAGAAAGAATCTAACTCCAACCGAACTTAATTATACAGTAACAGAGAAAGAGTTCTTAGTTGTTATACATGCCATCAATAAATTTCGTCATTATATAACAGGCTATCTATTTATCATGTATACTGATCATTCTGCCATTAGATATCTAGCTAATAAACAAATTACTAATGGACGGGTCACTCGATAGTTGTTATTATTGCAGGAATTTGATATCACCATCAAAGATCAACCTGGGAGAGAAAATCTTGTCGCAAACTTCCTGTCTCGATTCCCAAAAACAAACGACTCATTAACAACTGAGGATCAATTCCCGGATGAGCAACTGTTTGCTGTCGACACAAAACCACCTTGGTATGCTGATGTAGCAAACTATCTAGTAGCGAGAAGATTACCTACACATTTATCATCAAAGGAAAGACGATTGATCATCCATCGTAGAGCACGATTCACTTAGATCAGTGGATATCTTTTCCACACAGGAGCTGATCTCCAGATCCGACGATATGTACGAGAGGATGAAATCTATGACATACTGAAAGCAGGACATGACAAGCCCTATGGGGGGCATTTTGCAGACCGTAGGACTGGACACAAAATCTTATAGATGGGCTATTATTGGCCCTCAATATTCAGAGATGCCAAGAAATATGTCCAAACATGCGACAACTGCCAGCGAATGGGGAAACCAGGTCAGGTTGATGAAATGCCCTTGAAAACACAACTAGTTGTAGAACCATTTGAAATATGGGCGTTGGACTTCATCGGCCCCTTTAATCCAAAGTCAAATCAAAAGGCCTATATTCTCGTTTCAATGGACTACATGACCAAATGGGTAGAGGCAGAAGATTTACCAAATGAAATAGAAGAAGTAGTCATCAAATTCATTTTCAAATTGTTTGTACAGTATGGACTACCCAGAGAAATAATTATTGATGGAGGGTCACAATTTACAGGCCATAGAATTACAGCCACCCTAGACAGCTATCACATCAAGCACAGAGTTACCTCTCCATACCACCCACAAGAAAACGGGCAAGTAGAAAGCACCAATAAGGTCCTAGAGGTAATTATGACGAAGACTGTCTCAACAAACGGAAAAAATTGGGCTACTGAGATCCCAAATGCCTTATGGGATTATCGTACAACCTGGCGTAACACCACTGACTACTCTCCTTACCATATAGTCTATGGTAAAGAACTTATCTTCCCAATAGAATTCAAGGTCAAGACCCTAAGAATGGCCCAGAAAATTGGACTAAATCTTACAAAAGCACATAAATGACACCTTCAGTGACTCAACAAATTGTATGAAGCACGCTTTTCTATTGTGGAGCGCACAACTTTTATCTAGCAACAGAGAGCAACCTAGCACGGCGAGCATATCAAGAAGAAATAATTCAAGAAAGGTGACTGAGCACTCCTCTATGATTCTAGATTTCAAGAATTTCCTGGGAAATTACAGACACGATGGCTAGGGCCGTATGAAATTAATGAAGTCCATGATAATGGCACGGTTACTTTGAGCACTATCGATGGGTCTGGATCACCCTTTCTAGTCAATGGACACCGACTGCGACTTTACCATCGGCCACCTTCAAAAGATTATTTCTATCAAGAAGTAAGTAAAGACCCTACGGTGCAAATTTTGGTTGGCTGGGAAGGTAACCCAACCACCCCAACTCCATAAATAATGCATTCTGTTTATATTGTACATACTGTACATAATTTTCCAACTGAGTGGTTAGGTTTTTGTTTTTTTTCGTTTGTTTTATAAAAAGTCATCTAGGAAACAAGAATCAGGACAAATAACTACAATTAGCACCATCTTCTGTTCCATACTCCCATTTTGTTTTATTATACGGACTCTATCTTTTACATGTTTATGATGATGTTGTTCCTTTCTCACGCACCTGTTGTTCCTTTTTGAATGGAACAACTGCTAATCGCTTTCTCGCGCGCCTGTCGTTTCCTTTTTGAAACGGAACAACTGTTGTTCCTTTTCGCGCACCTGTTGTTCCTTTTTTTGAACGGAACAACTGTTGTTCCTTCTTGCATGCCTGTTGTTCCTTTTTTCGAATGGAACAACTGTCGTTCCTTTTCGCGCAACTGTTGTTCCCTTTCTCGCGCGCCTGTTGTTTCCTTTTTGAAACAGAACAACTATTGTTCCTTTTCGCGTGCCTACTGTTCCTTTTTTTTTAACGGAACAATTGTTGTTCCTTCTCACGCAACTGACGTTCCTTTCTTTTGAATGGAACAACTGATCAATGATGTTCCCTTTTCGTGCACCTGCTGTTCCTTTTCTGAACAGAACAACTATTGTTCCTTTTCGCGCGATTGTAGTTCCCTTCTTTACCATGAAAACGCTATCCATTCCTCCGGAAGTGCGGCTTTCATCAATTAATTTTCACCATCACTGTTTCTAATCGTCATTATAACGATTTGTCATTAAATTGTGGATGGTCCCTCACACCTTAACAAAAAAAAAATCGTGGAATAATCTCTCCGAAATATCTTAAACCTTGTTCATAATCAATCACCACCATAAGTTGTTTCTTTCCCTTATATATACAAATATACCTGAATGATATTCTGCCTCTATATTATAAGGGGTCTTCAACACACTTTTACTTGACATCTTTACACTTCCTTATACCATCCCTTACTCTTAAGGAGTAGATGAGCCTCCCTTAAATAATAATAATAATA
>ML780872.1:325344-347100 GCA_009831015.1 Picea engelmannii | reverse complement strand
TACAAAAAAAAAAAAAACCTTTTTCATAAAGAACGGGGGGTCTCATCACGAGCCAACCTACCAAGATCATAGGATACTAACGTAAGTGACATTCCCACTATGGCTACCACACCAGGGCAATGGCCTTTGACATTTTCTTTTGTTAAAGGACAAGAGGTCTCATCACGAGATGGCTTGTTCACTTAAGTTACAATCTAGTGAGTGGCATTATCATCATCTGGCTACCAAACCAAGATAATGGTCTTTTTGGAAAAAAATGATTCGCATGTGTATTAAGGATAAAGGCTCATCTAAGGGTTAAAAGGCAACCTTGCCGGCAGCAATGGCTCTGCCTATGGTATGGAAGATTATCTCAAAATACCAAGTTTTTGTGTGTCTCTAGATCTCCTTTACTCAAAAAATGAGGCTATCATATTAGTTATACTCAATCACCAGGAAAAATAACAATATTATGTTATGTGGACTATTAAAAAAATGAACAGATTTAACTTATTTTTGATTGATTTCTCCATAAATCATTTTTTTGCACATAGGTGTAATAACTTTACAAATTCCACACATCAAACGACTATCGTTTAAATGATTTTTGGTGGCATGTGTCTTTTTGAAAATTATATATGATTAGCCCTATTGACGGCGACAATGCAATCATTACCTCTCACCCGAAATAACCGCACTCATTGCTTCCGCCTACACTGATGGTCGAGGACGACCTCTACATTAATGAGGGGGATGTTAGGCACACTTTCCAACTAGCTATAATGATTGCAATAAATACAAAACCCACGTCTTTATACATTTGTCGTTGCTGATATTTTCCGTTTTTGGCATCTGCTTCTCCAAAGCTAGTCTAACCGAATTTGTAAATAGGAATGATAGTCGTTCTTTCTTTCTCACAGAAATATGGGTGGCAGAAGTGTGCACAGAGAGTCGACATTACTCTGGGTTACAGAACAGGCAAGAGAAATCCTACATCGCCTAGAGTGGACCGAATACTTAAATCGCTTGCAAGGAGATGACACAAATGTCACACTGGAATTCTTTCAAAACCTACAAGGAGAAATCTCTACGGTGCAGGGTATACGAATACCAGTTACCTCGGAAATCATAGCAGAGGTCACATGCCTCTCTAACACATGAATTCAATGAACAGGGAAATACACGAAGCTGAAGGAAGTTGTAGACTCTTTCACAGAACATGGGGAGGAATTGGATAAAAAAGGAAAAGGACTTAATTCCAGTACCCTCAGTGAACCATGGAAAGAACTGGCAGGGATAGTTCAACGCTACATCACCTACGATGGATGATACGATGTAATTCGACCACACCATCTTAAATTGTTGGCATCCTTGAAGAAACGGTTAGTACTTAACCTTCCTTTCTTCCTAGAGACTGTATTACATGAAGTCGCTTTAAGGACACAAAAGTCCAAAGATCTTGTTACTGTTATTAGCCACCACAAACTAGTTAAATTGATAGTGGATAAAGCATTGAGTCAATAGACCTCCACAACTAGAGCAGACGACCACCACCCAAATAGAAATTCCACCACCTCAGATTGAAGTTGAAGAAGAACCTACTCAAATCATTGAGGCTAATAGACCTCCACAACTGGAGCAGGCGACCACCACCCAAACAGAAATTCCACCACCTCAGATCGAAGTTGAAGTAGAACCTGCTCAAATCATTGAGGCCCAAACCTCACAGACTCAAGCATCAACAAAAAGAAAGAAGAGAACAATGGCTGCTCTTAGATTCCCCCCTAGGACAAGGAAAAGAAGCAAAGAAATTCAGGAAACAACAGAAGTAGTTCAGGATGCAACATAGCACCCTGAAGAACTTCAGAATTTCATAGAACATCCTTTACAGGAAAATGTTCAAGACATACCAAACAGGGAAAACAACACAAAAGTATAATCAAGGAGACACCCAACCTGCATCAAAGCACCTGACAAAACACGTTTTTAAGAGTTATGAGATAGAAATGGCTCATGTTTTGGGGAACTTAGGAACCTCAACTGACAAAGGTAAAAATAATCTAGAAAAAGACCTAGAACTAGGCTCCTCTTCAAAACTTGCTGAAGACTTTCCTGACACTGAAATATCCTTTCCAGACGACACAACACAGGAGGAATTTCTTTTTGAAACAAGAGACCCTCTTGGACAACCAGAGCACTTGGAAGAAACAGAGGGACAACCCTCTGCTGGCCGGAATAAAGAAGACCCTTAGGTCCCTCACAAATAGAAATCAGCCAAAAGCCAGAAACAAATTAGGAAATTAAAGAAAGAAAATAAATTGCTGAAGAAAAAGGCTAAAAGGGCTGAAGCATTAAAAGAGAAGGTGGGAAACTCAAGGGGATTATCAAATAATTGAGAAAATAGTTGGAACTAGAAGACAAGATCCACAAGAGAAAGAAAAACAAAAAGGGCAGAATGCAAGGAAGAAACCCTCTTCCTAAGAAAGCAGCTAGTACAACTTCTATAGGAATACAGACAGATCCTGAGGAATTAATGGTAGAAGAAGCAACAGTTCAGGATGAAGATGTAATTCCTGTAGAAACATAAGAGATGGTTGATACTGAGATACATACAAATACTCTAATTTTAGAGGAAACAACTCAACTTTTTGATAAAAATGCTACTACTAGGAGACTGGAGGAAGAACTACTACAGTCTCAACAAACCTTGACTCAAAATAGAGGTGAATTACTGACGATAACAGAGCAGTTTCAGGAACAGAGTACTATCATGAATAGACTGGAAGTAGAGCTTGCACAGACCCAGCAAGCATTAATTCACTCCAGAGAAGAAATGAATGAATATCAAACATCCCAGTCTCGGGCACAGGGTGCCATCATTCATGAGTTGAAAGAAGAATTGGGACAAGCCCAACAAGCACTGATTCAATCCAGGGAGGAGATGAGTGTTATGGAAGAACACCAAACATCTCAATCTCAAGCACAGAGTGTCATCATCGATAGACTAAAAGCAGAACTTACACAAGCATAACAAGCATTGGTCCAACACCAACATGAAATGGTAACTAGAACTGAATATCAAAGGGTTGTCAAAGAATTGAAGGGTATGACAACAACAGAGGGTGAGACTTATGTTGCGCTTACCAGAGCCCAAGAGAAGACCAAAAAGGTGCAAACCCAATTGGAAGAAGCTTTGGAGCAAATCAAAAACATCTGTGATGTCTATTCTGGTGCCATCAATTGCAGAGCCCCTGTCACTAATTATGTTTTATTCTTGCTGGAACGGTATCTATTGTTGACAGTGAAGGCCATCAGAGCAGGTAAACCCATTTTATTTGCCACTGTTCCAGAATTTATTTCATGTTTCAGAGATCAGGAAGAGAAGGTACAATACCTTCTATGTGAATTATATTTCCATAATTATATTTTGGATGAATTTAGAGGAGACAACCCTGGTCTCTTCATAGGGGACATACAATTCCAGGAATTCTTGTCCTTTATTAGGAACCAGTTCAGATGGAGTAAGGCTCACAAAATGTTCATAAACAGAGAAACTGGTTTAGATCTTTGGATTAGAGGAGAGCCCCCAAAATCCTTCCCAGCCATCATGCGACACAAGACCTTCATGAAAAGGGCAGGGGTTGTGGACTCATTGGCTCCTATCCATTTACATGTCATCCACTCAGGTATCACATATTTTAGAGAATTCAAGGAAGAAGATCTTTCTGCTTCCAAGCTAAGATGGGATGTATCCTCTAATGAGGTTAAAAGTAGAGAGTCCTTTGGATATAGAAATTTCTTTGCAGAAACCTTTAGAGTAGAAAGATATGCTAGACTACTCCAGGAGGAAGGACTTGCTTGGATGGGATGCAGGTATAACCCCCCTCTCCTCTGGTTTCCTTCAGAAGTTTACCAGAAGAATTTTCAAATTAATAAAAAGAGACAGGAAGCCGCTTTTGATGAAATCAAAAGAAACCATGGTTTCAGGAAACCTAGTGAACCAAGTTTTCGTCCCTACAGTATAACTGGTTTGCATGAAATACTCTAGCTTGCATGAGGACATGCAAGAAGGTAAGTTGGGGGGTATGTTGGGTTATGAAAAAGGTATAAATATCTTCCTTTTTCCCACAGTTCATGATATGATTTTGATCGATTCTTTAGATAGTTAGGGATAGATATGAAAGAATATGATCAATATGTCTCTTAGGGTTGTTATTAAAGTTTATTAAATAGATTCTAAATTATGATTGGAATGGTTTGATTTTTTTCCAGAATTGGATAAATAACTGGCAAAGATAACCAAAGAGATTTTGGTTATGCACAAGCTATTGGAGATTGAAGACTTTTTAGGCGCAAAGCAATTTGAAGATAATACATTTTCTATATTTTATTTTTATAATAGTAAAGCAATCCTGAGGATCTTTCGATCCTCATGATAGCTTGATTTACCCAAACTATTGTAATATATAAGAGGGTAATAGATCCAGAAAAACGGAGAGAAAAAACGCATTCAAGTAATTAGATTCAGAACTGTTCTGTGCAAGCAGTTTTTGTAAACGTTTTACCAGCCATGGAATTAATGAAAGTTTTGAGTGTTTTTATCATTTATGTGCTCTGAGTTTCTCATAGAAGTACTTCTGAAGACCGAGGACCCAGTCTGAAGGAGCTACTATCTCGTTCTGTAATTGTATCAGTTCGAAGTTTGATTTCCATTTTGTGATTCAAATCTCTTTTACAGTAGCCAAGGATAAATGCACAAGTGTGTTAATGATTTTATGATTGATTGCATATAGAAGACAACGATTCTGATTAGTTATTAATGATTGTTGTTATGATTTCCATTTCTGAAGTTATTACTTGGCAGTTCCTCATATTTTCATCCGCGATGTTCCTTTTCCTTAGATTTACGATTGATGTTCCTTTCGGTTAAAGTTACAATAGTTGTTCCTTTCGGTTAAAGTTGCAATAGTTGTTCCTTTCGACAAAGTTACATTAGTTGTCCATTCCGATTAGATTATAATTGTTGTTTCTTTCTGCAGATAGAGTAATTTGTCATTTCCTTTCCAGTAATCAGAATTCATAATTGATAGTTAATTTTGCAAGTCCTTAGTTAGATTCAATTACTGCTTTCTAATTAAGTGAATTCAATAGATTAATTAGTTCCTTTCCATTTCACAGCATCTTAGTAATCAGATTTCAATTCCATTTAGTTCTTAGAATCTTTGGTGAACGTTTGAGGAACTTGATTGTTGATGAACTCCGATTTGGTTTAGCTACATCATTTTAGGCTACCTGCATAGACTTTGCTAATATTCTTGAGATAAAGATGAATCTCCGGGTTGATAAATTAATGTTAAGCTAAGGTTGTTTTTAAGACATATTTAGACACCAACACCTGGTAAGAGGGTTGAAAGGATTAATCCTTGTGAGAAATCACTTGTTTTAGGTGGAAATCTTGGAAGACATGCAATTCTTCACCCAATTTCCTAGGGGAAGACCTTAGCCAGTTTAAACCTGGAATTCCAAAGATATTAGAAGTTTGGTAGAACCTTAGAAAGGCCAGAGGAAAAACCATGAAATGTTAAGTTTGGAATCATACTGTACTATGGAGGAAACAGTGTTTCAAGTTGGGTGAATTCACATCCATTGATTCAACGAAGTGAGCAGATCTAGATTGTTGGTCGGATGATGATACCTTTGAATTAATTGAAGTAAGGTAGTATTTGGAATTCGATGGAGAGATCCCTGAATCGATGGGGACCATTGATCTATCGAAGAGTGACTCAAGAGAATCCTGGACTGTTGGATCCAATAAAGAGATTGTAGGACAAGGGGGTCATCAAAGGCCAGGAAGGAGAATTGTAACATAAGTCCAATGATAATAACTTTGAGGAATATAGCTTCATTGTGAGGTATACCATGAGATCCTATCCATTGGATCTGGCAATAATTGCTTCTAGGTGGAGGATTTTAAGACCCTCATAGGAAACATGCCTTAACCCTGAAGATCATAGAGTCTGTAGGATCATATGAATGAGGGTCGTTTGATCCATCAAATAGTGTGTGGTCGAAGTGAGCTACTCAGAGTAGTTCATAGAGCCGAAGAGGTGATGCTCTGAGGGGGGAGGGACTACGAGAGAAAAGGGATGACCATTTATTGGCATGTGAGCGAGATTTAATCCCGACCGTAGGTTATGTGGGTCCCATTTGTTAGCATGTGGGATGGATGATTGAGAGGAGAGTAAACGTCGAGTGGATAGAGACACTGGCATAAATTTCAACCATGGGAACCCTGAGTCAGAGGACCATTAGATGTCAGAGGATGATCTGTCGGGATATCATCGTCGAAGGGGAGATTAACCTGGATGGTTGGGCATTCCATCTGGAATTATTCTAAATATCTACAGATTGCTTATCTTAGAGTGATAAGAAAATCAAACCATCTAATTGAGGGTGTTTAGGCACCTGGGTAATTCAGTAAGATAAGTGGAGAAACCTTCCCAAGAATCAATAAGAGTTATCTTCGTTTAAATTGTGATAAGAGAAGTCCTCACTTAAGAAACCGGTGAGTCTAATAGTCTGTCATGAGAAGAAGAGGAAAGTCAACATCCAACCATCCTAAGTAAGGTTTAGGGGGTTGGTTGTGTCACATAAAACTATGGTAGGGGAATCATACATGTAGAAAATATAAGAGGTTTCACCTAATTGGACACCCTTGTAAGCTCTATTGGTATCCCTTCGAGTAGTTCCATGTAATGTACCCAACCATCAACTGAATAAAATTATGTTCAAAAACACATTAAATCATTAAAATTGTATGATAACTAAATTTTCATGTAGCTCACCAACTACACATGACACATGGATCTAACTAGTTGACTGATACCACAGTTCTAAATGTATCTAGAACAATATACTAAAATATGAATGCAATTGTTCAAGTAAACAACCAACACACAACATTCAAATAAATAATTTGCACAATAGAATAAACATAAAAAGAGAACAAAGGACTTATTTGCAAGCATAATAACCAACTGGTTTCATACGAAGGATGAACCTCCCAACCATAGGCATTGTTGTTCATTCCTCTCAATAATAGGCCACCCCTGAGTTGAGGTTAAGAGTCAAAAAGGAGATTTGTCCCTTTTGGATGTCCACTCTCCACACACAATAGCCCCCAAAACTAGGTTCTACTCTATTTCCACAACCTGCATAACCCAAGGAATGGAATCCCCCTTCTGTAACACACTCAACCCCCTAAAACTTAGGATGGTGGGGCGTCTAAATTTCCTTCTCCTCAAATCAATTATAATCTATCTCAAAGTCTCATATATGGATTTTACTCACCAAGATATTTCCAACGACTGTACCCATACTCAAAATCGAGCTTTGAATAGAAAGTTACAGTCTTCCAAAATTTCAGGATTTCAACTATCACGTCCACCTCACTACCACATGGCACCCTAGCACTTGTGCCATCCAACATGGAACTTAATTAAAATATGGCATGGCACCTCCCATTTTGCCCATCGAGCTTTCCAGATTAATGACTCTGATCATTTGGTTTGGTCTTCATTGTCATCGGGGTTCTACTCCTCAAGAGTTGTGATTCACCCCAACAAACAAGTTTTGGCGATGAGCTCTTTGGTGGGTTCACTCCCAGATATAACAAATCTCTATATCTAACATATAATGGCTCTCAATATCCAACATCTAACGACTCTGATTGTGTCGACACCTCCATATTGTGCGACAAGTAATTTTCTCTCCTTTAACCTCTTTTGGGTGAACGGGTGGGACCTACACAGATTCACAGCTGAGATTTCATCTCACCTTTTCACCGATCAATGGATATAGTTTGATCTTGAGATCCTCTTTGTCCTCGGCTCATTCTCTAGGTCTCACTCTAGATCTATACCCATCATTTTCCTACGAATGAATCGGATCTAACAACAGATAGATCTGATGACCATGGTTTAAAGTGAAGACCTAAGGAGTTCCTCTCCCTCCAAGACCACTCTCATCCCATCAACCATTAATTTGTTGACACATGTCACCCCTCGAGGCATGTCATCTACCATGTTGGCATCCCTATCAGCATGACGTCACTCTTCCTTTTATGCCTCACTTATGCGCTACCAACGAATTTCTATGGTTGAGATTTATTCTCTCCTATTTATCAATCGACGGTCCTCGTACTTTCCCAAGTATTTGTTGTCGTCGACACTCCCCTATCATCTTAGTCATTGTCATCATCATCGACTCTTCTTGCTCTTTTCCTTTCTCTCTTTAATGCCTCAACCTCCCAACAAACTGTCCCAATATTCCCATCACACCAAATTGACAACTATCGATGGCTCTGGGAACTCTTCATCGTCTGACCCTTTAATTTCTCCACTTCTCAACTTGGAACTTCCAATGAACTCACCCTTTTGTGCATGGTTGAGATTCATTCACCATGTCGAATAGATGGTTTCGATCTCCCTTAACTCAAATAGAAGGTTTTCCACTGGGTAAAGGTTCGAAATTGGGACTTAGCCAATTTCAAGGGTTCCTCAATGGTTTTGTATATCTCCAAGTTCTTGGGCACTACCCTAAGACCAACTAAGCCTCTCTCACTTCTATGGGATGAAGGTTGCATATCTTGCAAGCTTTCCATTCAAGACAAGTGGAGGATTCGAGGGGTAAAAACTCTCTGAACTACACAAAGATCTTCCCCACACACTAGAGTACTCCCTCTGCCAATCTTGGATGAAAGTTTGTTCATATTATGTAAACTTTCCACTCAAGAACATAAGGTTTCCTCATAGTACATGGTTCTTTCACCCCTACAAGAACTTCCAAATCCTAGGGCACTCATGAAATCTTCCAAATGAATATTTTTCCCATGTCTTGCAAGATTTCCTCTTAAGATGCAAGATCCTTAGAATACGGGCTACCATACTTGGCTCATTTTCATGAACTAACTGGTAAACGGTGAAAACAAACAAGCATGTTCCAATTCACTCAAGAATTCAATTTATTATTTATGTGCATTCAGATTTACCTTTTAAATCATAAAACCACATGTTTACATCATCAACACACATTCAAACACGTCAAGTTAAACACTTGTTTGTTCAGGAAATTATCAACAACCAACTGACTGAGAGGGGATGCCTTTCCTCCCAACATTAGCTATGTTGCAATCACCTTCCTAAAATAAACCACCCCCCGTTCCAAGCCATGATGTCAAAAGGGGAATGATTCTGTTGGTTTTCAATCTCAGAATGACCCAGGAAGGTTACTCTCCTTCCTCCACTAACAACAACAGAAGTTGACCCCTTCCCACTAAGCTCAAGGCCTCCATAGGTTTATCAAGTACCTTCACTACTATATGTCCACTACACAAGTGAACCCCTTCTCTGCTACACAGTTCCTCAGTGGTCTCTCTTTACTAGTGCAAGTTGTTTTCTAGTAAATACCAAGTTGTAGCCCTCTATCACTCCAGTCTGGGTTTGGGTCTTCTCTGTTTCAAGGTGATCAAAATTCTCTTGGATGAACTTCCTATTTTCTTCAAGGAAAGAAATCCAATTTCTTTTCTTCTTCGCATTGTTCCCTAGAACGCCTTTGTTCAATGTTCCATTCCCTATGTGTCTCCTGCTTTGTTCATTCTTGTTCATCAGGTGATGTTTTCCACCTTTGGCTTCTTCTTTCACCAATCCCTTGGAATTCTTGTGACTTCCTGTAGACACAACTTGCTATCCGGGGTCCATAATCTCGGGGAAAATCTGTGGGTGTCTTATTCGTTAAGTTATTTATTTGACCCCTCATATCCTCAAGAGATCAAGATTTTCAGTAGTATTAACTGCCTCAACCAACAACCTGTTTCCCTCATTAACAATTCACGTGGTCTATACAAATTCTCTCTCTTTTCTTGTTTTCTTGACTTGATTTACACTCTTCCCTAAGTTGATTATACTCATGCCCATCCTATCCAATAACTATGGGATGTGAATCCTCACAGCCACCCTCTTATAGGAGTTTAATGAATGGATTTAGGAACACTCAATAACAAATAAAAGGTTTACCCAATAATAATAATAATATAGGAATGTGGCTTGGATTAATACCCATGAATATTTTGACCTGGCTTATTTTTGGAATGAAATGAAAGAAAAGATATTATAATGAAATACACATAAAAATTTCCATAAACAGAGAAATACAACAATACACAATTTCTATTAATGAAAGATATGTACAGAGACTGCAAAAATACATTGTGCAAGATTCATTAGAATGGTGGCAGCTTTATCTCTGAGAAGAGATGTGACAACTACGCTCATTCATAAGAAGATTATTACAATGAGGCTCTGAAGGCCTTTTTATGATAAACATGAATGCCAAAACCCTAGACATCCAAAAACCTAACCCTAGGAGATGAAGCCCCAAAATTCATGTGGGCCCCGTTGGGGTAAGTTAGTACATTAACTTCCCGAGGTCATAAATTTTGCATACAATCTTTGTTTTAGGCATGTGATAGCCCATTGGAATGGTCTTTTCGAGAAATACACATTATGTTGTCAACATTTGACTGTGTCTACAATTTGACTATGGCAAGCCAAAAAAAAGACCATTGTTTAGAGCCCCAAAATAACCCTTGAAGTACACAAGGATGTATTGACATGAAAATTTCCAAAATAAGCCAGTTGGAATAGGTGGGCAATCGCCAATATCCACCTGGATGATGTGTAGGGCTTCAAGACAGCCCCGTAAGTGCATAACCCACAATTACAAAGAAATGTCCCCATTAGAGAGAAACATGTTGAACTGAAAATTGTCCAGATGGGCCAGTTGGAATTTGGAACAGGTGGGTGGCCACCAATATCCACCTAGATTAATCCTCCCCCCTTAGGAAGCAATGGTATCCATTGCATTGAGTGCCTAGGGAAGAGAGGGAATCATTTTTTGAATCTGAATCTTGGTCAGTTGTGTGCCTTGTTGGAGAAGTTGCACTACTTGGTCTGTGGAAGGCTGTCACGAACCTATTACTAGCGGGGTTGAATCTGTTCCACCAACCTGTTACTGGTGGGGTTGAATCTGTTCCACCAACTTGATGTCTCTGGGCTTGATGGGGAATTATGTAAGCACCATTGTAGGTGAAGAAACAATATATGTGATCTTCTTCCGCTGGATAGAAGGTGTTGAGGTTGCAGTGGCCTTCTATGCATCCTTTGAACAGACTGTGAAGAGGATGAATTTTGTAGTATGAGAGATTACCTTGCAACACTGTTTTGGTGGAACAGTAGTCAGAACTACCTTTGGTATCCTGTAGAGATGAACCCCCAGAGTAATTATGGGACTACAGGGTTGAGACTCATAAACATCATGATGTTTCCACATATATGGTTGGCCCAAAACAACATCACATACATCAAGAGGGGAAACATCACACACTACCTCATCCTTGAAGGGTTGGATGCCATAGGAAAAGAGACACTACTAGCTGACACAAATATCTCATCCCTGGTTAAGCCACATGATGTTGTATGGTTGCGGGTTGGTGTTGTCGACAACCCAAACTGTTTGACAAACTCAGCTGATATGAGATTCTTTTGGCTATCGCTATCAAAAATGAAATGCAACGGGGTCCCCTTCACCCACATCTTTGAATGGAAGAGGCACTCCCCCTCTTTAGGATCTACTGGTTCTTCTAGTTGAATTGTTATGGTCGCGACAGTAGTAGTGGGGTCTGCGTCGATGATCTATCTATTTTCAATATTTTCTAGATCAGATTTCAAATCAGGGTTTGGCTCCTTGTCTTTGACCTCGACCACTAATGACTGTTTCGATCGACATTCATTGGTGTTGTGCCAGGGGATTTTTTGGAAGTTGCACCACTTCCCAGTTTCATTCTTCATCTTTCCTTTACCCTTATTTTCCTGTGTCTTGGACTTGTTGTCGGGAGGTTGTTGCTTAGGGTCATCTTTACCGTGCTTTGGTTGTTGCAAATTTGCAGACCCAAACTTCCATTTGTTCTAGTGCCTACATTTCTGCTCAATTTTGACAGCATATCGATAGGAAGCTCCCAATGATGAGATGTTTAGGAAATCCATTTTGGCTTAGATGTACCTATGCAGATCCCCATGGTGTTTCAGAACCAGATGTCGCTCGAAGCCTTTGATACCTAGCTTGGTGCACAATGTATGGAAAGTATTTGTGAACTCTGACACTATTTGTCTATTCTCTTGCCGCAATGTGGTCCATCTCATGTACTGGTCTTCATAGTTATCAATGAGGTAGTATTATTCCTTGACCGCATCCACAAAAAATTCCTAAGTGGGCCTGACCCCATATATTCCATATTCCTTTGTGGAAATTTTCTCCCAGTAAGTTTCACACCAATGTTTGACATGGGGGAGAGCCTTGAGGAGTGCGAAGGTGATCTTTTCCCTGTTGGAAAAATTGTGAATAGAGAAATAACCTTCTAGCATATTCAACCATTTTTCTAAGTCATCTGCATCTATTTGTCCTTCAAATATAGGAATATCAAAATTAACTTGTACCTTGAAGGGAGATATTTCTTCAAAGTGGTCGCTTGATGAATATGTGCTTGCTGTTATCGGTAGGCGTTAAAGGATGTGGGAAAAAATTTCCATCATTTCGTCCCTTTGTCGCACGAGAGCTTGCTCAAGCAACAAGTTAATATAATCTTATGCTCCACTGTTTTTATTTTTTTCCACCATAGAGGGTTTCTTGGGCATGCGAGAGTGGTTTTCCTCAATAGAAACAAGCTCGAGACCCAACTTGCTATACTTGGACCTCGTCAGGGACATGCACTGAAAAATGATCAAGAGTAGTTTTCTCTGATACCACTGATCCGGATTATTTTTGGAACGAAATTAAGGAAGAGACATTGCAAAGAAATACATATAAAAATTTCCAAAAACAGAGAAATACAACAATACATGATTTCTATTAATGAAAGAAATGTACATAGATTGTAAAAATACAAAGTGCAAGACTCGCTAGAATGGTGGCAACTTTATCTCTGAGAAGAGAAGTGGTGGCTATGATCATTCACAAGAAGATGATTACAATGAGGCTATGAAGGCCTTTTTATGATAAACATGAATGCCAAAACCCTAGACATCCAAAAACCTAACCCGTTGGGGTAAGTTAGTACATTAACTTCCCAAGGTCATAAATTTTGCATATTGTTAGGGTCCTAACCCGCACATAGGTAGAAAAATATATTTGGATGTAATAAAGGTCAATATTAATAAGGCCTTTCAATAAAATAGAATAAGGCAGATGTAAGAAGACCTAATAGAAGCTTCCGCTTCTAGAAGGATCTTCCTCTAGATGCTTCTTTTTAGGATAAATAGGAGTCGAGGGTATGAGAACCCTGGCTTGGATATTATTGTAATAGAGCTCTGCTCAACTGGAGATTTCCCTCTCGAAGAGGCCCGTGAACATTGCTTTCAGATTTGAAGTGTTATTTCTATTGTTATTCTTATATCATTTCAGTGTTATTGTGGTGAATGTTCTGGTTATATTGTTGTTATTCTACCATTACTAGCATTTTATTTTAGTTCTACATACATTTTATATCTAGTATATTACAAGTGGTATCAGAGCACTTTCCTTGGCCGAAAGTGTGGGTTAATTTTTTTTTCAGGGTAGAGACGTATTTCGGCGTCTTTAAGCCACAAAGATCTGTCGTTATGCGCATAAACCCGCGGTTGAGGGATTCATACACGCAGGAAATACAAGTGGTACTTAAGCGCACATTTGTTGGCCACCCTTGTAACCCCTTTTGGTACCCCTTTGAGTGGTAGCGCATTAGACCGCACCTGTGTACGGGTCGACCTAGATTACCTGAAGCCCTCTTTAGATAAACTGATCGGTCGCCTGACTTCTGTAGTGTCACCGAGAACAACACTCGGGAAGATACTCTCTAGTACCTGGTTAGTCGGGTAGTATGGCTAAGGGTACGGTCTATCCTCCTTAGTTAGTGCCCTGAGATTTTGGGTCAAGTACTACTGTTGGACCCCACACATATATCAAAGAGATATAGCACAGGGAAAACCATTGTCTGTAGAACCCTTGAATACCGAACTCTTAGGGGACAAAAACATAAACAAATTAAAATAGACAAGATCTATTGCCACACAACTGTGTTCGGGTTGTCAAGTAAATACACATTTCATTCTGGTTAAGCATTTGGGCATTTCCTCTCTGCATTATTCTTCAGACTGGAGTATAACTCTGTAAAAAAAGTCTGGAAATTTTTTCACCATTATTTGAGACCTATTCCATTGCATTCATCTCTTCACCCTTATCACATTCATCCATATCATTTTTTCGGAAAAAAAAAATTACCCCGCTTGCCACTTTTCAGTTTCCTCATCCTCATGGCCCATACTCGTAGCCAAGACTTGGAAGCTCGCTTAAACACCTTGAAATCTGGTCTCATTGAGACCCAACAAGAAGTGAAACAACTCAGTGCCAATGTTGTCGCCATCAATACAACCATGCAATCCTCAATGGGGGAAATCAAACAAGACCTCACCACCCAACTTGAATCAGTGTTTTCGGCACTCTGCACCAAATTGCATATCCCTACAGATAACCCTTCCTCTTCCTCACCTCCACATACTGAAGGTGACCATTCCTCTCATTCCCATACCTTGCAGAACCATCACTTTCAATGTGACCTATGCCTTTCGCGGGTGGATGTGACCAAATTGGATGGCTCGGACCCCACTGGTTGGGTAACCCAAATGGAACATTACTTCTCTTTATACGGCATTATAGATGACTTGGACAAACTCCGATATGGTGTTCTCCATCTAGATCAAGAATGTTGGCAATGGTGGCAATGGAGAAAAACTTCTCGTCAAGGGTATATTGCTTGGACACACTTTGTGGCAGAGATTTATGAACGCTTTGACACTGACACCAACCATTTGGGCTGTTTGACAAAGGTAAAACAATTAGAAACAATGGAAGACTTTATAGCTGCCTTTGGGCGCCTGGCTTTTATAACAGAGGGCATGTCTGATTCCTTTTTCCCAGAGTGATTTATCAGCGGCCTCAAGGATGAAATTCGGGCCCATGTCCTCATGGCTCGGCATAAGAGTTGGGTGGAGGCTACCAAAAGAGCTAAAGAAGCACAACAGGTTGTATCTTCTCAAAACTACAAACCCTCCTTTATCCCTCGCCCTAAACCAGTAAATCCCACTAATCCCTCTACTCCACTAAAGATCCAAAAATTGACCAGCACTGAAATGGATGAACGCCAACTCAAAGGACTTTGTTATAACTGTGATGACAAATATTTCATGGGCCACAAGTGTAAAGAACAAAATCTTTTTATGGCCATCTTCGAGGAGATTTCGGAAGAAGATGAAGAATCTCCCTCTGTGTCTGAGTCACCTAAATCCACTAACATAACCCCTCCCTCGAACACTCCCGAAGTAGAACCGGTCATTTCCCTCAATGCTCTCACTGGCTTCTCTGCTCCCCAAACCCTCAAGCTAATTGGTTACATCAAGCATCAGAAGGTCATCATTCTGGTTGATAGTGCCAGCACCCATAATTTTATTCATCACCGCATTGCCCAAGAAACTCATTGATACATCCATGCCGTCAATAATTTCCAAATCATGATTGCCAATGGTGGTTCCATGAAATGTGGAGGGCATTGTGAAAATGTGCATCTCCAAATTGGTGACTACCATCTGAAATCCCATACGTTTGTTATTGACATGGGAGGTTGTGACATTGTGTTGGGTGCAAACTCGCTAAGGACTTTGGGTTCCATTCTCATGGATTTTAAAGACTTAACCATGCAATTCAACCAGGAGGGCCACCAATGTAAGTTCCAAGGCATCACCGTCGGTTCACCTGAGATCATTAGTTCCCATCACATGGAAAATCTGCTCAAAAAGGGTCATTCTGGTGTTATCGCCCAAATCCATGCCATACAAGTAATAGAGACACCCTCGGTACCGCAATACCTTCAAGCCATCCTTTCTAAACATCAATTGGTATTTTCCACTCCCAAAGGCCTCCCTTCTTCCCGTGGTGTCCATGATCATTCCATTCCCCTTGTACCCAGAATCCTTCCTCCCAATATCCGTCCGTATTGTGACCCTTTTTCCCCAAAAAATGAAATTGAGAAAATGTTCCATGAACTCCTTAATGTAGGCATTATCCACCCTAGTACGAGCCCCTACTCATCTCTTGTGGTCATGGTCCTGAAGAAAGAAGGTTCTTGGCGAATGTGTCCTGACTTCCGTGCCCTCAACAAACTTACCATCAAAGACATATTCCCCATTCCTGTCATTAATGACCTCCTAGATGAATTGAGTGGCGCCCAATTCTTCACTAAACTAGATCATCGTTCGGGCTACCACCAGATACGTATGAAAGAGGCATACATTCCCAAGACTTCCTTTAGAACTCATGAGGGCCACTATGAGTTTTTGGTCATGCCCTTTGGCCTGTGTAATTCCCCCTCCACCTTTCAAAGCCTCATGAATCATGTATTTTGTCCTTTTCTCCGCCATTTTGTCTTAGTTTTCTTTGATGATATCCTCATCTATAGAAAAACCTAGACAACCCATCTTTCTCATGTGGATCGAGTTCTCCATCTACTCTCTCAACACCAATTTTTCCTGAAACAGTCTAAATGTGCTTTTGGCACCTCAGAAGTAGAATAATTGGGTCATCTGGTTGGCAAAGATAGCATCAAGGTGGATCCTAAAAAGATTGAATCTATGCAAGACTGGCCTCACCCAAAAACTCTTAAGAGCTTGCGTGGATTTCTAGGCTTAATAGGGTATTATCACAAGTTTGTTAAGAATTATGGGAAGATTGCAGAACCTCTCATTTCTCTCCTAAAAAAGAACTCTTTCACTTGGACTCCAGCCGTTGCTCAAGCTTTTTAGACCTTGAAAATGGCCATGTGCACCACTCTAGTCCTCACCCTTCCTGATTTCACAAAAACCTTTGTGTTGGAATATGATGCCTCGAGGAAAGGAATTGGTGTTGTCCTTATGTAAGAGGGTCGACCTTTGGCCTTTACCACCAAGCAACTATCTGAAAGAAATCTGGGAAAATCCATCTATGAAAAGGAAATGTTGGCTATTCTACATGCCGTGGATTTGTGGCATCCTTATCTATTGGGGAAATGTTTCCAAATTAATACAGACCATCAAAGACTTAAGTATTTTCTGGAACAACGCATTTCCTCCCCAGAACAACAAAAATGGGTGACTAAACTCTTTGGATATAATTATGAGATCATTTATAAGAAAGTAAAAGACAATGTGGTTGCAGATGCACTTTCCCGAAAATATGAAGACGAAGGATCCATTTTTTCTCTTTCATTCATTGTAACAGATTGGCTCCAGGCCATTCTCCAGGAATGGCTACAAGATCCCAAAAGTTTGCAGTTGATCCACCAATTGCAGTCCAAGGCTCCAGCTTCCCCAGGGTACTCTTGGCTCCATGAGGAACTTCGATACAAAGGCCATTTGTATTTAAGTAAACAATCAAAACTTAAATCCACGGTCATTTCTGAGCTTCATGCTACACCCACAGCAGGGCACTCTGGGTTCACCAAAAACTATGACAGAGTCAAACATTCCTTTTTCTGGGATGGTATGAAACATGACATTCGTAATTTTGTAGTTGAATGTGATGTGTGTCAACACAACAAGGGAGAAACAGTCAAATTGTCGGGCACACTACAACCGCTCCCGATTCCACCTGCTATTTGGAAGGATATCTCTATGGATTTTATTACCGAAAACGGGAATATATATATTCCCCACGTCTGTCACGACATAAAAGAAAATAGTGGTTCGCCTAGAAAGGAGGAGGGAAGGGCAAGGCTAAGATTTATTAGTCACCACCAACATGTGGTAAAATATATACATTTTTCTCATCTATGACCATCCTTCCATAGAATGAAGTAATAACAAGGTTCTGTGCTCCCCATTAAATCTCGAACCAAATCGGCTGGTGGTCTGAAAGAGTGGTCGTGTTGACCACTCCTTACTATAGAATTTTGTTAAAACCATGGTTCAAGGATTCAGTATCAATGCTCGCCCGGGTCCTCATACCCAAATCGGGAAATAAATCCGCCATCATGGTGGTTGTTGATCGCCTTTCCAAGTATGCTCATTTCTGCGCCCTTCAACGCCCGTTTACAACATCCATGGTGGCTCAAATATTCATGGATCAGGTCTTCAAGCTTCATGGCATGCCACACTCTATTGTTTCTTATCGCGACCCAACTTTCACAAGCAATTTTTGGCAAGAACTGTTCAAGATACAAGGCACCAAATTGCATCTCAACACAGCTTATCGTCCCCAAACTGATGGCCAAACGAAAGTTGTCAACAAGTGTTTGGAAACATATTTGAGGTGTTTTTCCTCGGAAAAGCAAAATCAGTGGGCTCAATGGTTACCCCTAGATGAATGGTGGTACAACACTTCATACCATACAACTACACACATGACTTCTTTTGAAGCGGTATATGGACAAAATCCACCTTCAGTTCTCTCATACTTTCCAGGTGCCTCGAAGGTCTAGGCGATTAACCTAACACTTACAGCTCGAGAGGCTATTCTTCGTACCCTCAAAGAGAATTTGGTCATGGCACAAAATCGCATGAAGAAACAAGCAGATCAAGGTCACTCTGAATGTCAATTTGCAGAAGGGGATCAGGTGTTTCTTCGACTGCAACCTTACAAGCAAACTTCCCTCAAGGCCGAGCATTGTCAAAAGCTAGCACCTAAATTTTATGGTCCTTATACCGTACTCAAGCATGTGGAACAAGTCACCAATCAGTTAGCTTTTCCCAGCCATTAAAAGCTACATCTTGTTTTTCATGTTTCATGCTTAAAGAAGGTGATTGGAGGTAAGTGCCAAATTCAAACCAACCTTCCAGAGTTCGTTGAAGAAGGATCCATTTGGCTACAACCAGAAGTAGTTTTGGACCAGTGTGAGCATCGCCTATGTCATAGAACCATCAAGGAAGTGCTAGTCCAGTGGAAAGATACAATTCCAGCAGACACCACTTGGGAACCAACTACCATTCTGCAACAATTTCCTCATCTCAAGCCTTGAGGACAAGGCTGTTTTTAAGGGGGCGGACATGTTAGGGTCCTAACCTGCACATAGGTAGAACAATATATTCAGATATAATAAAGGTCAATATTAATAAGGCCTTTCAATAAAATAGAATAAGGCAGATGTAGGAAGACCTAATAGAAGCTTCCGCTTCTAGAAGGATCTTCCTCTAGATGCTTCTTTTTAGTATAAATAAGAGTCGAGGGTATGAGAACCCTAGCTTGGATATTATTGTAATAGAGCTCTTCTCAACTGGAGGTTTCCCCCTCGAAGAGGCCCGTGAACATTGATTTCAGATTCAAAGTGTTATTTCTATTGTTATTCTTATATCATTTCGGTGTTATTGTGGTGAATGTTCTAGTTATATTGTTGTTATTATGCCATTACTAGCATTTTATTTCAGTTATGCATACATTTTATATCTAGTATATTACACATACAATATTTGTTTTAGGCACGTGATAGCTTGTTTCAAAGGTATTTTCGAGAACTACACATTATGCCATCAAACTTTGACTCCATATACAATTTGAATGTGGAAATACAAAAATAAAAACTTATTTGGAACCCCAAAATGACCATGGAAGTACAAAAAGATGTATTGACAAAAAAACTTCCAAAATAAGCCAGTTGGAATAGGTGGGAAGCCACCAATATCCACCTGGATGTTGTGTTGGGATTCAGGATAGTCACTTAAGTGCAGAACTCACAATTACAAACAAATGTCCCCATTACAGAGAAACGTGTTGAACTAAAATTTTTCCAAATGGGCTAGTTGGAGTTTGGAACAGGTGGGTGGCCACCAATATCCGCCTAAATCAAATTCCCCCTTGGACCCCTCTCTCTTATGGGATCATATACCCCCCATCATTCTTCATCCTTTTCATATCATAACCAACAATTACTATTTTTATTAATTATTTTCATGCACATAATATACCATTCAGCCTTCGACCACACTAAACTAATACATGATCTTTGCCCCAACAAATCAACTCACCAACCTAAATCACATTTACATAATTAAATTATGATTCGTGGGGATTAAAACTAGGGATGTTACATTCCCCTCCCTAAGGATGAAAACATAAGACTTATCTGCACGCATAATAACCAACTGGTTGCATACGAAGGATGAACCTCCCATCCATAGATGTTTTTGTTTATTCCTCTCAATAGTATTCCACCCCCGAGCTAAGGCTATGAGTCCACAAGGAGATTTGTTCCTTCTCGTTGTCAAATCTCCACTCATAGTAGCCCTAAAACCCAGGTTCCTCTATATTTCCACAACCTGCACAACCCAAGGAATGGGATCCCTCTTCACTACATACAGTCCCTCAGGCCTTCCCACTTCCCTCCAGGGCTCTAGAGCATCTAGTTGACTAGAAATCCTCCTAGCTACTCTAGGAGTTCTCACAACGACCTTCACAAGGCTATTGAGCCTTTTCCTTAACTGAAAAATGTTCTATAAGCCCAAAGCCCAATTTCCAAGCACACGAGCCTCTCTCTCAGCATAAAACACATCCAAATAATGGTTTCCTTCAACCACAACATGGTTGGATCTCTTTTCCAGCACTCAACTCCTCTTTTGTTTTCCAAAAACTACAAGTAAAAAATGCTCTCTATGTAAAAACGTCACTATCTAAAATCCGCCCCCGCTTGGCCATAAAAATTTCCTCTTTTCTTTTTTGTTTGACTTGACTTACAATCTTGCCCAATTTTATTGTACTCATGTCCATTCTCTCCAATAACTATGGGATGTGACTCCTCACACCCACCCTCTTACAAGAATTTAATGATTGTCTTTAGGAACACTAGTCAACAACAAATAGACGGTTAGCCCAATAATAATAACAATTCAAGAATGTGGGTTGGATTAATACCCATGAATAATTCCCCCCTAGACCCCTCTCTCTTGTGGAATCATAGGCCCCCCATCTTTCTTCATCCTTTTCGTATCACAATTAATGATTATTATTTTTATTAATTATTTTCATTCACATAATATAACATTTGGCCTTCGGCCACATTAAACTAATATGGGTTCTTTGTCCCAACATATCGGCTCACTAACCTAAATCACATTTATACAATTACATTATAATTCGCGGGGATTAAAACTAGGGATTTTGCATACCACATTAGATAACACATGTATATGGAGTTTCACTTCCACATACCCTTAGGTATATCGAAAGTCCTCTAGGTTTCTTGAAACAAGCCTTAGATAAGTCAATCAATCATATGACTTCTTTAGTGGCACTAATAACATCACTTAGGAATATGACTCTCTAGTACCTGGGTAATTGAGTAGTATTTCTAAGGGTACAACCAAGCCTCCTTAGTTAGAGCCCTCAAAAATTGGGTCAAGTACATATGTTGGACGCCGCATGTATATGAGAGAGTTATATCACTTGTAAATCCTTTGTCCTTGGGACCCTTGAAGCCCTACTTCTTGTTGCTAGTCCTAAAAACACATATTAAAAGTGGTTTTCTTGAAAATTTGTGCATTGATTAACTGGAAGCCTCGCTTCCTGCAACCATTGAGGGAAATTCCCACATAAACTATAGTATTGAGAATTTGAGCATTTTGTCTGTGCAATATTATTCAACTGGGAGTATAACTCCATAGGGATAAAAAA
>ML780872.1:284614-325218 GCA_009831015.1 Picea engelmannii | reverse complement strand
TTGTGTTGATTTCATAGTACCACTCTCTAGTAAGACGTTTTTGGTGGACTGTGACATACCTCAAAAAAAAAAAAAAAAAAAATTGTGTGCTGGAAAATTATTTCCGTTTTTAGCAAATTCGAATCTGGAATTTTTTTTTCCATTTATGGCAATTCCGAATTTCGAATTTAATAATTGTATTTAATTATTGTGACTGTTGGGCAGAGATCTATTTGGACCCAACTAACTATTTGACTATGACACTTGTATCACAACAGAATAATTATATTAACTACAGGAGGACAAATGGAACAACCATGTTAAAATCAGCTGACCATGACTCCATGAGTGAGGAACAAGTTGGAACTGCCTCTGGGCTGATGATTACAAGTCGCAAATCAGATATTTGGCCACTGGAAGCCCCTGAAAATTAGGGATTAAGAAAAGCTGCGAAAATCCCCAAAGGAGGGAAAATAGCATATGCGAGGAGGCAGGATGCTGCCAAGTATGCTGGGAAAGGATTCTCAAGCTCTCTTGCTGTTATGAACATTGCAGATTGAGTGTGAGGCAAGAGGAGTCTGCTGAAACAAAATTGTGTTGTTGTTATGAACACTGTTGAGTAAGTGTGAGGCAAGAGGAGAACTGTTGGAATTGAAGGACATTGCTGAGGAGGAGTTTCCAAGTTCGCCCTCATGGATTCATGGTCAAGCTAGGGGGTAAATCGGGCAAGTGACTTTGGCTGCCCTGTTCTATGGTTGGGAGGAATGTGGTTGTTCCCTTTGTCTTCCCACGGATTGGATTCTGATATGTTGATCTACCCCCTCTCTATTATGAATGACTATGTTTTTATTTCAATGTCTTATTAAATCCGAACTAGAATGATGTCCACTCTCTGTCTGAGTGATTTTTTTGAGGCATTGTATTGATTAAATTGGAATTGTAACGTTTTTCCATTTATGTCTGTTATGAGGAATATATGTGAAGAACATCTGTAATTATATTTCTATGGAAAGAGGAGATTAACGACAAAGAGACAGATCCTCTCTGTAGATAAACCCCCAGGAAACCAAAACTCAAATCCCTCGAAACATCTTTATTAATGACCAATCTCTGATGGAATGATATTCTTAACTATGTATTTACATAGATGCACAGATCTAGTAATGTTGACATTTAATGCATTGATTTAAAAGAGGCTCTAAGTGGATATTATAGAATTTACCCTATACAGAGAATTTTATCCTTTGTGCCCCTCTGTGCGTGTAAATTTCCTAAGTCCTTAGGCATTCAGAATTATGTGAAGTAAAAGTATATCGTATCCTTCTACACCCTCAGTCTCCAAGAAAAAAAAGTAAAATTTCTCCCAGAAAACAAAATTTGAGAGTACCCGCAAAGGTTAAAGACCAAGGAGTGATGAAAATAGTGTGAAGAGTTACAGTAGGAGCTCTCTCTCCCTTTGCGTTTGTTTTTATTTCCTTAAATTTTTTTCGACAGGAACACTTAGTCCAACTTCCCTTTCACCTTTCGGAGGTTCGTGTATATTGATGAATGGATTCTGAACTCACGAAGTTCTGAACCCCGAAACCCTGAAGCTTCCAATTTTTGCATTTCGGAGGTTGGTTACATGAGAGGTTTGGGGCATTTGAACTCATGAAGTTCCGAACCCCGAAACCCCGAAATGAGGGTCCCACCTTTTCAGAACTTCGGGAAAGGTTTTGTGCTGTTGTTTGACATTTGAAACCCCGAATTCCGAAATCCCGAAAATACGGGTCCCACCTTTAACTTTTCAGAACTTCAAGAAATGTTTTGTGTTGTTGTTGACATTTGAAACCCCGAAACCCTAAATTCCAAAATCCTGAAATTACAGGTCCCACCTTTACCTTTTCGAAACTTCGAGAAATGTTTTGTGTTGTTGTTTGACATTTGAAACCCCAAAACCTCGAATTTCGAAATCTCGAAAATACGGGTCCCACCTTTACCTTTTCAGAACTTCGGGAAATGTTTTGTGCTGTTGTTTGACATTTGAAACCCCAAAACCCCGAATTTCAAAATCCCGAAAATACGGGTCCCACCTTTACCTTTTCGAAACTTCAGGAAATGTTTTTGTGTTGTTGTTGACATTTGAAACCCCGAAACCCCAAATTCCGAAATCCCGAAAATACGGGTCCCACCTTTACCCTTTCGGAACTTCGGGAAATGTTTTGTGTTGTTGTTGACATTTGAAAACCCGAAACCTCGAATTTCGAAATCCCAAAATTACGGGTCCCACCTTTACCTTTTAGGAACTTCGGGAAATGTTTTGTGTTGTTGTTTGACATTTGAAACCCCGAAACCCCGAATTCCGAAATCCCGAAATACAGATCTCACCTTACCTTTTCGAAATTTTGGGAATTGTTGTGTATTGACAATCGACTGTTGTACTCATGAAATCCCGAACTCTGAAATCCCGAAGTGTTGGTCACTTCTCGCGATTTCGGGAGTGGTTGTGTGTTTATATTTGACTGAATTCGCGAAATCCCGAACTCCGAAATCCCAACATGCTGGTCACTTTTCGGGAGTTGTTGTGTGTTGATTTGGAGAATCTTCCTCTCGATTAGAAGTATGGAAGTAACAGACCTGTTATGGTTAAATCTATGTTGGTGTTATAGACATCATCAAGTAAGAAAAATATTGGTAATTTGTACAAGATTTTAAATAACAGTGACGGGAGGAGTATACATTATTGTACCATCGAGTAGGAAGTTTAAGTTGCATAGTAAGGGCAATCAACGATAGTAAGGTTTCCAACAAACCTTTAGACTCAAGCCCCATAACAGAAAGCCTACTTGCTTGAAGTCTTAGAACTTTCATGGATAAATGTACAAACAATTTTTTTTTTTATGGTGATTTTGAGGTACATTACATATGGTATCAGAGAAAAAGTTACAACACTAGACCTAAACATGGCCACATTAATTGCTTAGTATATATTCTGATTTATGAAAAACTAATAAATCTTGTGGATTACAAATAGAAAGCTTTTCTATTTTGTGTTGAATAATGGCATCCCAAGAAGGTGCAGAAATCAGGGTGGAAGAGAATCCGCAACAAGGACCTCCTGGAGATCCAAGACAGAACAGTGACGGAAGCTCACCCACAGAGGTGTTGGAAACAATGAGAAACCTTATTGTTGAACTACAAGTTTTCAAGGCCGACAATGAAAAATTGAAGAAGGCACAACATGAACAACAAGAGATAAATGAAGTCCTGTTGCGTAGTATAGTAACCAAGAAAATTCCAAAAGATGATAACCAGGAGGAAGAGGTCAGCAAAAGGGCCTCCAAGAATTCTGGTGCGAAAACAAAAAAAAAAGACAATTCGTCTGAAGGGACACCTTCAGCTGAAGACAAAACCATACCAAACAAAAAAAGAAAACAAACAGACCACCTTGAAGGAGAATTTAAAAAGATTAAACCAGCTACTTTTGATGGAGAATCCAGGATGGGAGAAGAAGTCGAGGCATGGTTGTTGGACATCAAAAAATACTTCTAAATCTACAATTATTCCAGCAACATGAAGGTCAGAATGGCCATCTACAATCTGAAAGGGAAGGCCAGCATTTGGTGGCAGGACATAAAATTGGCCAAGGGCCTAAAGGAGAAACAGTTGGAATGGTCTGACTTTAAGAAGTATTTTAAGAAACAATACCTTTCTGAAAGCTATTATGAAAGGAAGACGAAAGAATTTTGTGAGTTACGACTCGGACAAATGACAATGGAGGACCTTATAAATAAATTTCTGGAACTACTAAGGTTCGTACCATACATCTGGGAGGATAAGGTAAAAAAATCAAGCGATTCTTAAGTTGTTTACCACAGTCCTACAGAGACAGAATTGAGTTTGACAACCCCAAATACTTGAGTGAGGCATTCAGGAAAGCACGAATGTGCTATGACCAGTGTAAGCAGCGGGTAGAGTTTCCCAGGATCTGGAAGGATAAGAAGCAAGATGTAATAAACTAGTGAAAGAAGGGATACCAGCCATCTCCTTATCGGAATGTAGCAAAAAGTTTCCCAAGGAAGGATTTTCACTCCAATCATCCGAACAAGCAAGGTAGCGATAAACCAATAAACCTGGGAACGAAGAAGTTTGGGGACAACTCCCGCGAGCCATTAAAGTGTTGGGAGTGTGGAGAGCCTAATCTAAGGAGGAACTGTCCACGTTTAATTGCAGCAAACAGATCTGCCATCCACAATTTACAGGAAGCCTTGACAGTAGGAGACATGGGCAGAAGTTTGCATCAGATAAATGCAGCCATAAATGGTCGACAAGATGACCACCAGTCCTCAGTGGTAGAGATTGAAGGTAAAATCCATGACACTCAAATTTCTATTTTAATTGACCCTGGAGCTACGTTAAGTTATATTACTCACGATGTAGTAGAGTCAAATAAACTTAAGAAACAAAAGCATGCGAAATATTGGCTTGTACAACTAGCAACATGGACTAAAAGAAAAGTAGTTAACTTTATTTCTGATCTTGAGTTCAGCTTAGGTGGTCAAAAGATAAGGACCAATCTGAACTTCCTACCACTAGGATCTTATGATATGATCATTGGTATGGATTGGTTGGAACAACACAAAGCAATACTAGATTGTTATACAAAGGTACTTAGCTATAAAGATAATTTTGGCACTGTTAGAACAACTCAAGGCATACCAAAACCGGTATCAGTCAGACAAGTTTCAGCGATGCAACTCAAGAAATGTATTAGGAAAGGATGTCGAATTTACACCATCCAAGTAACGAATCTATTAGAAAAAGAAGATAAGCCCAAGTTAGAAGACTTTGTTGTCCTACATGAATTCAAAGACATGTTTGTCGAAGAGATACCAGAATTACCTCCTAGGAGAGAAATAGATTTCTCCATAGACATACTACCCAGATCAACCCTTATCTCAAAAGAACCTTACCGAATGAGTCTACCAGAACTGACAGAATTAAAAATACAATTACAGAAATTGTTGGACAAAGAGTATATCAAACCAAGTGTCTCGCCATGGGGAGCACCAATCCTCTTTGTGAAAAAGAAAGATGATACTCTAAGACTATGTATCGATTATAGACAACTGAACAAAGTAACCATTAAGAACAAATACCCCTTACCCAGGATAAATGATCTATTCGATCAAGTTGGGGGGGGCAAGATCTTCTCAAAATTGGATTTACAATCCGGTTATCATCAAGTTAGGATAAAGGACTAGGACATAAACAAAACAACTTTTTGAACAAGATATGGGCACTACGAGTTTGTAGTCATACCTTTCGGACTCACTAATGCACTAGCCACATTTATGTGCTTAATGAATAACATTTTTAGCCAGTACTTAGACAAGTTCGTAGTAGTATTTATCGACGATATTCTGGTCTATTCTAAAATGGAGGAGGAACATGATGAACACTTACGAATAGTCTTGCAAACACTAAGAAAACACAAACTATACGCAAAATTCGACAAATGTGATTTCTATCAAAAAGAATTACAATATTTAGGAAATGTCATTTCCTCAAGAGGTATTGTCGTAGACCCGGAAAAGATAAAATCCATTATGGAATGGCCAATGCCTAAAGATGTGGAAAATATTCGGTCATTCATGGGAATCACTGGATATTATCGTAGATTTATAGAAGGGTTCTCTAAGATAGCCTACCCTATCACGGCAGTACAAAAGAAAGGGACCAAGTTTAACTGGTCGCAAAAGTGTCAAGACAGTTTTAACAAGCTAAAAGAATTATTGACATCAGCACCCATCTTGAAGGTAGCAGACCCAGATAAAGACTTCACAGTATGCGTTGATGCAAGTAAAGAGGGGCTAGGCGGTGTTCTAACTCAGGAAGGGCACATGATTTGTTATGAATATCGGAAATTAAAGGAACACGAGCGAAATTATGTCGCTCATGACTTAGAATTGGCAACAGTAATACATGCCTTAAAAATGTGGCGACACTATATCATGGGCAGAAAATTCTTACTATTGACAGATAATAGCAGAGTGAAATATATGTTTAACAAACTAGACCTTAATGCGAGACAAGCAAGGTGGCTAGCCTTCTTGAGCGAATTTGACTTCGAAGTTAGACATATCAAGGGTAAGGAAAATAAAGTAGCAGATGCTTTAAGCCACAGAATCCATGGGTTATTTGAGATAAATATCAGTAGAGCAGAAAGTGATCTAGAACAAAGAATAAGAACGGCAGGTGTTAATGACGAAAATTACACTAAAATGATGGCAGAATTGCAAAATAGTGTCACAAACTCAGATGAACCGGATATAAGTATCGACAAGGAGGGACTATTAAGATTTAATAACAGACTTTACATACTAGATTCAGTAGAGCTAAAATTAACTATTTTAGATGAAGTGCATAAGAAACCATACTCTGGCCATCCAGGTTACCAGAAAACAATAGCAGCACTCAGAAAACTATTTTACTGGCCTAATATGAAGGGTGAAACAACAAAGTACTTAGCTAGGTGCCAAGATTGCCAGCAGGTTAAGGCTGAACACCAGCATCCAGCCGGCCTATTACAGCCATTACCAGTACCAAAATGGAAATGGGAGACCATCTCACTGGACTTTATCACAGGTTTGCCTAAAACTCAGAAACAAAATGATTATATCATGGTTGTAATCGATAAACTCAGTAAGTATGCACATTTTATTCCTGTAAAGTCTACTTTTAAAGCTATTAACATTGCTGAAATATTCATGAAAGAAATTTTTAGACTGCATGGTATTCCTAAAATGGTGATTTCAGATAAAGACGTAAAATTCACATCTTCTTTTTGGAAGGAATTGTTTGCAGGGCTAAATACTAATTTGAATTTCATCATGAGTTATCATCCACAAATGGATGGACAGGCCGAAAGGACAAACCAAATCATAGAAGATATGCTCTGTATGTATGTAAGAATAAAACCGAACAAGTGGGAAGACTACCTACACTTGGTGGAATTTGCATCTAACAATGGGTACCAAACTTTGGCTAAGTTGAGCCCTTTCGAAATACTGTATGGTAGAAAGTGTACAACTCTGATTAGTTGGGATAACCTGGCTGACAGACTCATGGTTGGACCAGAGATGCTCCAAGAAATGGAGAACATGGTAAGAAAGGTACAACGGAACTTGAAAGAAGCATAGGATAGACAGAAGAGCTATGCAGATTAGAAAAGAAGACACGTGGAATTTCAAGTGGGAGACCATGTTTACTTGAAGGTCAAAGCCCGAAAAATCTCGTTGAAGTTAGGAAACTGTGCCAATTTGGCACCCAGGTTTTGTGGGCCCTTCGAGATACTAACTCGAATTGGACCCGTAGCATATCAGCTTGCACTTCCAGCTAATCTAAGAATTCATAATGTATTTCATGTTTCTTTGTTGAAAAAGTATATTCATGACCCTACTCATATGATTGACTGGAACTTGGTGTAGGTGGAACTCAAGGGAAAGTTCTAGGTGGAACCCCTTTGCATTTTGGACTGGAGAGAAATAACACTTCGGAACAGAGTCGTCGCTTAGGTAAAGGTGCAATGGAAGCACTTTAGTCCTGAGGAGGTCACTTGGGAATTGGAGGGAGATTTGTGGAAATCTCATCCAATCCTGTTCCAGAGAAGGAACGAACACTGAGGACAGTTTTTTGCTGAAGGGGGAAAGGATGTGACATCCCTAAAAAAAAAAAAAAATATATTTTTGTGTGCTGGAAAATTATTTCCATTTTTGGCAAATTCGAATCTGGAAAATTTTTGCCATTTATGGCAATTCCGAATTTCGAATTTAATAATTGTATTTAATTATTGTGATTGTTGGGTAGAGATCTGTTTGGACCCAACTAACTATTTGACTATGACACTTGTATCACAACAGAATAATTATATTAACTACAGGAGGACAAATGGAACAACCATGTTAAAATCAGTTGACCATGACTCCATGAGTGAGGAACAAGTTGGAACTGCCTCTGGGTTGATGATTACAAGTCGCAAATCAGATATTTGGCCACTGGAAGCCCCTGAAAATTAGGGATTAAGAAAAGCTGCGAAAATCCCCAAAGGAGGGAAAAGACCTGGGCAAAAATGGATAAATAGCATATGCGAGGAGGCAGGATGCTGCCAAGTATGCTGGGAAAGGATTCTCAAGCTCTCTTGTTGTTATGAACATTGCAGATTGAGTGTGAGGCAAGAGGAGTCTGCTGAAACAGAATTTTCTTGTTGTTATGAACACTGTTGAGTAAGTGTGAGGCAAGAGGAGAACTGTTGGAATTGAAGGACATTGTTGAGGAGGAGTTTCCAAGTTCGCCCTCATGGATTCATGGTCAAGCTAGGGGGTGAATCGGGCAAGTGACTTTGGCTGCCCTGTTCTACGGTTGGGAGGAACGTGGTTGTTCCCTTTGTCTTTCTGCGGATTGGATTCTGATATGTTGATCTACCCCCTCTCTATTATGAATGACTATGTTTTTATTTCGATGTCTTATTAAATCCGAACTGGAATGATGTCCACTCTCTGTCTGAGTGATTCTTCTAAGGCATTGTATTGATTAAATTGGAACTGTAACGTTTTTCCATTTCTGTCTGTTATGGGGAATATATGTGAAGAACATCTGTAATTATATTTCTATGGAAAGAGGAGATTAACGACAAAGAGACAGATCCTCTCTGTAGATAAACCCCCAGGAAACCAAAACTCAGATCCCTTGGAACATCTTTATTAATGACCAATCTCTGATGGAATGATATTCTTAACTATGTATTTACATAGATGCACAGATCTAGTACTGTTGACATTTAATGCATTGATTTGAAAGAGGCTCTAAGTGGATATTATAGAATTTACCCTATATAGAGAATGTTATCCTTTGTGCCCCTCTGTGCGTGTAAATTTCCTAAGTCCTTAGGCGTTTGAAATTCTGTGAAGTAAAATTATATCGTATCCTTCTACACCCTCAATCTCCCAGAAACAAAAGTAAGATTTCTCCCAGAAAATGAAATTTGAGAGTACCCGCAAAGGTTAAAGACCAAGGAATGATGAAAATAGTGTGAAGAGTTACAGTAGGAGCACTCTCTCCCTTTGCGTTTGTTTTTATTTCCTTAACTTTCTTTCGATAGGAACACTTAGTCCAACTTTGATTTCACCTTTCAGAGGTTCGTGTATATTGATGTATGGATTCTGAACTCACGAAGTTCCGAACCCCGAAACCCCGAAGCTTCCACTTTTCGCATTTCGGAGGTTTGTTACATGAGAGGTTTGGGGCATTTGAACTCATGAAGTTCCGAAACCCTGAAATGAGGGTCCCACCTTTTCGGAACTTCGGGAAAGTTTTTGTGCTGTTGTTTGAAATTTGAAACCCCGAAACCCCGAATTCCAAAATCCCGAAAATATGGGTCCCACCTTTACCTTTTTGGAACTTCGGGAAATGTTTTGTGTTGTTGTTGACATTTGAAACCCGGAAACCCCGAATTCCGAAATCCCGAAATTACGGGTCCCACCTTTACCTTTTCGAAACTTCGGGAAATGTTTTGTGTTGTTGTTTGACATTTGAAACCCCAAAACCCCGAATTCCAAAATCCCGAAAATACGGGTCCCACCTTTACCTTTTCGGAACTTCGGGAAATGTTTTATGTTGTTGTTTGACATTTGAAACCCCAAAACCCAAAATTCTGAAATCTCGAAAATACGGGTCCCACCTTTACCTTTTCGGAACTTCGGGAAATATTTTTGTGTTGTTGTTGACATTTGAAACCCTGAAACCCCAAATTCCGAAATCCCAAAAATACGGGTCCCACCTTTACCCTTTCGGAACTTCGGGAAATTTTTTGTGTTGTTGTTGACATTTGAAAACCCAAAACCCCAAATTCTGAAATCCCAAAATTACGAGTCCCACCTTTACCTTTTCGGAACTTCGGGAAATGTTTTGTGCTGTTGTTTGACATTTGAAACCCCAAAACCCCGAATTCCAAAATCCTGAAATACGGATCTCACCTTACCTTTTCGGAATTTCAGGAATTGTTGTGTATTGATGATCGACTATTGTACTCACGAAATCCTGAACTCCGAAATCCCAAAGTGTTGGTCACTTCTTGCGATTTCGGGAGTGGTTGTGTGTTTATATTTGAATGTTGAATTCGCGAAATCTCGAACTCCGAAATCCCGACATGCTGGTCACTTTTCAGGAGTTGTTGTGTGTTGATTTGGAGAATCTTCCTCTCGATTAGAAGTATATAAGTAACAGACCTGTTATGGTTAAATCTATGTTGGTGTTATAGACATCATCAAATAAGAAAAATATTGGTAATTTGTATAAGATTTTAAATAACAGTGATGGGAGGAGTATACATTATTGTACCATCGAGTAGGAATTTTAAGTTGCATAGTAAGGGCAATCAACGACAATAAGGTTTCCAACAAACCTTTTGACTCAAGCCCCATAACAGAAAACCTACTTGCTTGAAGTCTCAGAACTTTCATGGATAAATGTACAAACAATTATTTTTTTTATGGTGATTTTGAGGTACATTACATGGACCTTCTCACCCCATTACCTAAAAACTATCTCAATAGACCTAGAAAGAAGCACTAATCGCATTTTTTTTGTAAGTTCTATGGATTTTGAATATTATAAATAAAAAATACATACAAAATATGTCATGGTGGCCTATGAAGAGCCTTCCCTCTTATCAATCCCGAGGAGGAAAAAAGTACCATTCCAAGCCCACCCTTGAGAGGGAAACCGAGCCTATGAAGCCTAAAGATAATTGCATGCCCATGGGTGGGAAACCATGAAATCAGAAAACACAAAATCGATTCAAAAGAGACCCGTTTGATAGGTTGAAGAGGAAAAGTAATAACTAAAAACACGCTAGATGACATTTCTAAAACCTGAATCATAATGAAGGCAAGAAAACCTGAAGGAGATGAATTACTTGGGAGGGAGACTGGAAACTACATCTTCAGGCTTCTCCTCTATGATTAGATAATGGTAGGTTGTTGAGTCTGAGGATTTATCTGTAGGTTCTTTGGAGGGTAGGGGAACTAGCTTGTGGAGAGAGGACGACCCTTCCATTTCTTGACGCTCCACCTGCTTCCTCTGGTAGACCGAGGACTGCCTAATTCCATCCAAAGATTTTCTGTGTTGAGGGGTTGTATCCTGTTGTAGGGCCTGATGCAATGGGGGCATTGGCGCCTGGGAAGGGCTCTCCAGGTTCGAAGTGTGAGTGGAGGAGGAGGAGGTAGGAGAGGATTTTATCTCATTCTATCCACTGGGAGAGTGCATTAAGACCTGATCCAACATATTTTTCACTATCCAATAGCTTTTATTGCGAGTATGAGTTATTTGTCATGTGAGTTGTTGAATGAGGACCTCTTCCTCCCAGTCATCAAGCATGTGCCTTAGGTTCCTTGGAACAAAGTGGTCATAACCCTTCATCGTTGTGCCTCTCAGTCTAGTGTGTCCACATGTGTGCCCTCCTCTTCCTCATTGAGGGGTAGCCCACATTATTATGGGCATGGTTGCACTAGGAGGTCGTCCTATATGATGAATTTCCTGAACTTCCAACCTTACACAGAGAGAACCACACTCTGTGGAATGAACAACCACAACGCAAGGATGAGCCAAACTGTTAAGAGAATTATCCTTTTCTAACAACCAAGGAGTGGCATAGCAGTGAGACCAGGCCAGGTAGAGTAGATTCCAGAGCTTGTCAGGGTTGGAATGTCTATTTCCCCCCCTTGCAGGTGCCCAAAACCAACTCCGAGGAAACATGATTGTCATAGTACTTAGCATTAACCAACAAAGATGAGTAAAGGCCAGGCCATTAAATGGCCTCAACCTCGAGCGTCTCATATAGTTAATTCACATGAGAGGGTGGCAATTGTGAGACCACGTGGCTAGTGGTTGACACTTGTTTACCAACTCCCATGCTTGCTTGTGGGTACTGAATTTCATCCGCATTCGGGGAAGCAACACTAATGACATTGGGTTCACTCTCTAGTAACCTTTTTCTTGTGAACCCCCATCCTTATGGATACTAGAAACCACAATCTCACCAACTTAGTCTCCACCTTGGAAAATTTGTGTGAGGAGTTGCAACACCAATTAGGCTGTACCCACTCCTCTCTTGAGAAAAAAAATTCTTTTTTCAATCCCAAGATCAACCAACTGGGCTTAGTCCCATAAAAAATAACCCAACTCATGACCATGTACAATCACTTCAAGGAACAACCATCCCAACCAAAGGGAGTTGAATCTTTCAATCCCATTGGGCCTAACTCTCACCAAGTTTTTTTTTATCCTATGACTTCGACGTGATAGTGACTCCCTAAAGTGTATTTAAACAAATTTGATGGTGCCCACCCTAAAAGTTGGGTCACTTAGATGGAAAACTATTTTTCCATGCATGGCATCACTGATGATTTAATGAAACTTTGTGTAGGTGTCTTATATTTAGATCCTGAATGTTGGAAATGGTGGCAATGGAATAAGAACTCCCATTGGGGTTATATTTCTTGGACACAATTTGTCACATACATCTATGAATGTTTTGAACCATAAACTAATTATTTGGGCCACCTAACCAGGCTTAAACAATTAGGTACATTTGAAGAGTTCATTTTCACTTTTGAGCAACTTGTTTTCAACACCTAAGGTATTCCAAATACCTTCTTCAGGGAATTATTTATCAGTGGTTTAAAGGAAAATATGTGTGCCCAATTATTAATGGCTTTCCCTACTACTTGGCTATAAGCCTCTCAACAAACTAGGGAATCCCAAAATGTGGAAAATGCACAAATAAAAAAAAAGCATCTTTTATTCCCTATCCATGTCCCACCAATCTCTCTCCTTCCTCTCCTCCTCTCAAGATCCAAAATTTAACTCGTGATGAAATGGCATAGTGCCAACTTAAAGGTCTCTATTACAATTGCGATGAGAAATATTTTCTTGGGCATAAATGTAAAGAGAACAAACTCCTTATGGCCATTTCATAGGAAATTTTGGAGCAAGACATTAAATCTATATCTCAAGAACCTTTTCCTCCACTAGTTGAAGACATTCCTCCCTCTGATCAACTAGATGTGGAACCCCAAATCTTCCAACATGCCCCGACTGGTATTTTGTCTCCCAAAATCCTCAAATGAATTCACTACATCAAACATTGTAAAGTTATTATCTTAGTTCACAGTGGTGCACACATAAATTTATTCATCAACGGGTAGCCTAAGAAGCACATTGCTATATACACGTTGTAAACAACTTTTAGAGCATGATTACTAATGGTGGTTCCATGAAATGTGGGGTTCGTTTCGAAAATGTGTGATTTCAAATGGATGGTTATTCCTTGAAAACCCACATGTTTTCTATTAAAATGGGTGGTTATGACAATGTTTTGGGTGTTGAATGGTTAAGGACATTACGGCCTGTCAGCATGGATTTCTAGGAGTTATACATGAGTTTCCAGCAGGAGGGGCATCCCTACACTTTCCAAGGAATCATAGCTAGTTCTCCAACAATGATTATCCCACACCATATTGAAAAAATTATTGAAAAAGGACATTCATGCATTGTGGCCCAATCCCATGGAAATCAATCATTTGAGACACCTTCTCAACCCATCCATCCTTACATACAGTTAGTCCTAGATAAATACCAATCAACCTTTTAAACCCCCTAAGGCTTCCCACCCTCCCGCAATGTGAATGATCATTCTATTCTGCTCATACCAGGTAGCCTCCCACCCAATGTAAGCCCTTATAGACACTTATTTTCCAAAAAAATGAAATTTAAAAGATAGTTCAAGAGTTGCTAATTGTTGGTGTCATCCACCCTAGTACAAGTCCTTGCTCATCACCGGTTTCCTTGGTACTAAAAAAAAGGCACTTGGTGCATGCGTCCCGACTTTGGAGCTCACAAAAAAATAACCATCAAAGATAAGTTTCTCACTATGATCATTGGCAATCTCTTGGATGAGCTCAAGGGTTCTCAATTATTCACCAAACTTGATCTCTATTCAAGCTATCACCAAATTCTCATGAAGGAGGCCAATATTCTCAAAACAACTTTTCACACTCATGAAGGCCATTACGAGTTCTTGGCGATTCCCTTTGGGTTTTGCAATGCACCTTCAATCTTCTATAGTCTCATGAACCATGTGTTTCAACCCTTTCTACATCATTTTTCCTCATCTTTTTTGATGATATATTGATCTATATTAAAACTTGGTATTCCCATGTCACTGATGTGGATCAAGTCTTACACCTGCTATCTAATCAACAACTCTTTCTCAGGAGGTCCAAATGTGCCTTTGGTGTCTCTGAAGTAAAATATTTGGGTCATATTATTAGTCACATGATGATGTGCTAGTGGAGCTGGAGAAAATTGAATAATAAAGGATTGACTACATCCTAAGACCCTTATTTCTAGGTCTCACCAGTTACTAAATTTTTTTTATCAAGAACTATGGAAAGCTTGTTTCTCCCCTCACTACCTTCTTAAAAAAAATGCTTTCAATTGGAATGAAGTTGTATATTATGCCTTCAAGGATTTGAAGAATGCTATGTGTGAAACCTCCTTACTTGATTTACCAGACTTCACCAAGACTTTTTTTTTTTTGGAATGTGATTCCTTAGGTAAAGGCATTAGAATAGTCCTCATGCAAGAGAGAAGACCCCTATCTTTTACCAAGAAACAAATTTGTGAGAGGAACTTGGGAAAATCCACCTATGAAAAAGAAAATGATGGATATCTTGCATGTTGTGGATATCTAGCATCCCTACCTACTAGGGCAATGTTTCCAAATTAAAAGTGTTCATTGTAGCTTGAAATACTTCATGGAGAAAATGATTTCATACCCAGATCAACATAAATGGGTCACCAAAATGTTGGGATATGATTATGAGATCATTTATAAGAAGGGTAAAGAGAATGTAGTAGAATATCTCTCTCTTGAAAGTATGAATAGGAAGGGTCCCTCTTTTCACTCTCCTTCATTGTAGCAAATCAATTAAATGAGGTCCATAAGCAATGGTTCACATATCCCAAGATCACCCGCCTAATCCAACAAATTCAAATGAAACCCCATGCATATCAAGGCTACACTTGACACAATGATGAGCTTCACTATAAATGGCATTTGTATTTGAGAAAATAATCCACCTTTAGATCAACATTGTTATCTAAACTTTATGCATCTTCCATAGCAGGTCATTCTTCCTTTCATAAAACATATGAATGGATCAAATGTTCATTTTTTTGGGAAGGCATGAAGAAGGAAATCCACACTTCTATTGTAGAATGCAACCTTTTTCAACTACATAAGGGAGAAATGATAAAAATTATAGGAGAAATACAACCTCTACCTATTCCACCAACCGCATGGACTAGCATTTTTATGGACTTCAATGTGGGGTTACCCAAATCTTGCAAAAAATCAATCATCATGTTTATGGTTGATCACCTTTTTAAATATGCTCATTTTGTGCTCTCTGTAACCCTTTTAACACTTCCAGTGTCACTCAAATTTCCATGGATAATATCTTTGAACTCCATGGTATGATGCAATCTATTATAACAAATAATGACCCACTTTCACTAGCAATTTCTAGCAAGAATTGTTTAGGCTCTAGGGAACTCAATTGTGTCTTAGTACTTCCTATCACCCCCAGATTGATGGTCATATGGAAGCTATCAAAAAGTGTTTGGAAGCATATTTGAGGTACTTTTCTTTAAAAAAACAATTTCAATGGGTTCAGTGGCTACTCCTAGTAGAATGGTGGTACAATACAACTTATCATGGAGTCACTTGAATGTCCCCCTTTGAGGTTGTCTATGGCCAAAATCTCCTTATTAGTGCTATCATACTTACCAGGACTATCTAAGGTATAGGAGGTCAACAAAACCCTCATATCTCAGGCTTACATTCTTCGCGCTCTGAAAGATAATCTGCTCGTGGCTCAAAACATGATGAAGCAACAAGTTGGTTAACATCACTTCAAATGCTATTTTGAAGAAGTGATCATGCATTCCTTTGCTTCCATCCTTGTAAGTAGACCTGCCTCAAACACAACCACCACCTGAAGCTTTCTCCAAAATTTGATGACCCTTATATGGTCCTCGAGCATATTGGACCAGTGGCTTACAAATTAGAACTTCTAAGCCACTCTAAAATCCACCCAATATTTCATGTTTCTTTCTTAAATAAAGTGGTCGGATCTCATTGTCGTGTTAAAACTAGCCTTCATCAATTGGATGAAGAAGGTTCCATTTCGTTGTATCCTAAGGCCATCCTTGACAAACGAGAGTGTCATCTCCACTAGCGTACTATGTTGGAGGTCCTGATACAATGGAAGGATACATAGCCTGAGGATTCCACGTGGGAACCAACAAAGATCCTTCAAACAATTCCCTCATCTCCAACCTTGAGGACAATGTTTTCTTTAAGGGTTAGCGTATGTTAGGGTCCTAATCTCCCTAACTCCCTAAGTAGATAGATATGTTTCTATGTATGGAGGCCATCTCTAGTAAATAATACCCATGTAGTAGTGTGAAAGCAATAAATGTAAGAATGCTTACTAGAAGATTCTCACTATTAGAAAGTTCCTTCTCTAGAATGTTCCTAGGAGGTAAATAGTACCATATAAAGAACTGAAAGAAATGTAATGAGATGTCTTTTGAGTTTATCTATAATTAGATCACTGCTCAATCAGATTTCCCCCCCTTAAAGAGGCAAGTCAACATTGTTTCCGATAATAAAGGTATAACATTTGGGTGCTATTATGGTTCTTTATTTGATTATTGTGTTTGCAATTTGTCTTTTTTACAATAAATTTGGGTAGAATATATTATTTTTGCTATGTATGTTTCAATTTGGTAATAAAGAACACCACAAACATGAACTAAATTTTAATTAATCCATGTACAAAGATATATCTATTCTCCCCATCCCATCATAATGTGCATACATCCTTACATGGGTATGTGCATTGATTTTTGCATCTGTGACTGTGTCAATCCTCAAATCAATGATTATAAAAAAAATCGCATTCATCCTCACATCAATTGGAATGTTAATCATTGTTTATGCCAACATGAGATGGTTATCATGGCATAATCCCCTCCCATTCTCCTACATCAATGCATGTATAGGTCCCACCACCTGGGCAAGGTAAATTCATTCATATACATGTATATTCTAAATGGTATATATATATATATATATAGATTATGTTCAAGAACTTTCTAAGGGATCTTTGACCTCTAGGTCGGATATGGGTGCCATTAGGAGTTTTTTCGCACCGGATATGAACATGGGCCCTAGTCCCTAAGAAAATATTTCTTGTGCTCAATGGCCATGAATAAGGCCTTCGATTGGGAATATGGGCACCTTTAATATGTTTTTCATAATAAGAATGGGTCCTAGGATCCCTACCATGGCCACACGAGAAAAACAAGGGCCTTAGGCCCTAAATATATTATCTCAAGCTCAATGGCCATAAATAAGGCCTCAAAATCACTACACAAGTCCTCTCTATAGGGATCTATTTCCTCTAGGTGGAATATGGGCGTCATTTGTAGGTTTTGAGCACCACAGTTGGGTCTCAAGGCCTTCGGGTTGGACATCAACGCCATTAGGAGTTTTTTTGCACCATGTAATATACTAGGGCACTTGAACATGGTTATAAAAGGAACATAAGGTGCTAAGGCCCTATTTGAATCTTCTCAGGATCAAGCTTCATGTAGTAGTCCTCGAACAATCACATAAGACCTTTGTAGGAGATCTTTGGCACCATCGGTATGTTTTACAACACAATAAAAATGGATCTTCGATCCTATACCATGGTCTGGGGAAGAAAAAAAGGACCTTAGGCCCAAAATGAAGCCTCTCAAGCTTAAGGGACATGAACTAGGACTTAGAGAATCACATCAATCCTTTCCAAGGTATATTTGGCCTTTGGGTGGGATATGGGTGCCATGAGGTGTTTTTCACAATAGATATTGAGTCAGGGTATGTACCATGGATGGGAGAGGAAAACAAGGGCCTCAAGCCCTAAATGAATATTTCGTATGCTCAATGGCTATGAATAAGGCTTGCGACTATGAATGTTGGCACTGTTAATATGTTTTTCACAATAAGAATGGATCTTAAGACCACTACCATGGCCAAGGGAGGAATACAAGGGCCTTAGGCTCTAAACAAAGCTTGTTGGGTATAATGTCCATGACCAAAAATAGATGTGCATGCTCTTTACAACACTGACATATTCTTTTAATGCATGTGCATTCCTTAAATTTGAAATTTCCTTTGCAATATTGAGAATTCCAAATTTCCTTTGTTGCTTAGGTTTGATATGGCAATCTTGTAGTTTGAACTACAAAACAAAAAAATCTCCCTTTTTTTGAATGTTCCTCAACATCTCCATTTTTCAAGTTGTTTTTAAATAGGAAAAAAAAATCATTGCTAACGAAACTACACACATATAGACCTAATTATGCATATTCCAAATATATAACTTTAAAAAAAAATTGTTTACTATTTTAAATTTATTTTTGTCTTGACATATATCACAATATTAAAATACAAATATCTTTTGTTCCTGCCATAACTTTTTATTGTCTTACCCATTTAAAAATAAACATCGGTATGAGATCTACAATCTAACAAAATATTGTTTGATTATGTTAAAACCCTCAAATGTTGTCCACACAATCAAAGTAAGTCTCCTCTACAACTATACAAATAATTTGGAGAAAAGTAACATATCACTATAAGAAAAAACTTAAATTACACAGTCATAAAAAATCTCATAAATAAAAATTACATTTTCCAAAAGCTAATTTGATTTCCTACATCTCATCTCCTTACACCATATTAAAATTAGTTGTGAAAGTACCTTGAATCATCCCTCCAAGTAAATAAATTGTTGTTTTTCATCTTTGAATTGCCACTAACACATCAAGAAAGACCATCATTAACTTACACTCACCCAATATAAAAAATTATAGAATTGAAACCCATAACTATACCAAAACAACACATTATATCTTATCTCAATACAAGTTTACATAAAAATACATATATAAATTATATAATTTCTATCATCAACCACATTCATCAAATGTGAAATAGCATTATACATTTCCATCACACAAACAATGAAGCTTCTCGTCCATGTTACTCCACTCACAAAACACTCCACCTCTCCCTTAACTCCTCTCAATTTATATTCCTTCCTGAAATTGTAACGTAAGCAAAATGCCACACTACTCTTTCTAACTTTTCGACAAGTTTAAATTATTTGGAACCATTCTCCACATTTCAATATTTCAACGTGGTTGTCTATTTGCTATGCTGAATACTTCAGTTCAGATTCTCTCTTAATAAAATTTCGACTTAATCATCATATCAGCTTTTTATATTCCATCTGATTTATTCTTATGACTAAGATGCAAGATACAGTAATAAACCACCTTTAGTTGCTTGTTTTGGGATAGTTCTGCAATGCAAGGCTTAAATGTAAGAGTAACTCAGTTCAATATCTATTGATTCCAATTTCAAGTTCTGTGTTCATAATCAAATTTTAATTCATTCCAACACCATACAAATATGGACATTAGTTGACAACTGTTTCATGAGAAGGTGGAAAAAATACAAATAACAACACAATACCATATGCATTGGTCCAAACAACTTTTACTAGGCATATTTTAAATGAAGTCAAAGCCTTAAAAGGACACCAAAATAAAACTTTAAACTCAAGAGGAAGCTCAGGGCGGCCATGGCAAATTACAGTGGTGTTTTTCCTCACTTTCAACAATTAAATAATTAAATTTATAACAGATTTAGAAACTCTCTACAACATTGCAAAAGTGAAATAACTGTTTCCACAGATCTCCAATCTCATAAATAAACCGTCAAGGATAAAGGAGCATTGTTGGGTTATAAACATTTACTCATAAATTATTCTAAATATGAAAGAAACCAACAGCTGTGAATGAAATGTCAGCGCTATAAGTAAGCACAACAACCATTAAAACTACACGGCAGCTACTGAAAACAAGAACAACCATTTAAAAGAAACTCTTAAGCAGAAAACACGCAGCAATAGCACGATTCATTATAGAGAAAACTGGGTAATTACCACTCTCTCTTAAGCGAAAAACACGCAGCAATAGCACGATTCATTAGGGAGAAAATTGGGTAATTACCACTGAAACCCTAATGGAAAAACCAACATTCTATTGGTTTCGGTTAGGCTTTCTTATATTTTCAGTAGGTTACAAGTTTTTTGGTTCATCTTCATGTTCCACATGGAAATCTAGGAAGCATTTTCTTCATTCTCAGTGAAAGAACCCCTCTTTCGTTGTTGGTCCCAAATGGATCCAAGTATTGAATGGAAAATATTCAGTATCTACCAGCCAATGTGGAAATTAATCAAAGTTATGCAAACTATGTAAAATACTATGCAAACTTAAAGTTGAATAAGACAAATGAATGTGGGAGGAAAAAAAGAATTAAAAGAAAAGAAAAAAATAAAATAGGAGAGAAGGTTGAGGAATGGGAAAGAAGGGAAAATGAAGGGTCACAGTTGTTGGTCTTCCTCCTATTGCTTAGCTCTCCCGATTTCCTTTTTTACTCTCATTTTCAAATGGTTTTTGGGATGCACAAAGAGCATCAATTGCATTATAACCAGATATTGCTGAAATGAAAAGACTAAGCAGCCATTTGAAGTTGGTTTTTCCATTTGGGTTTCCAAGACGACTATATGTGATTATCTCCATTCATTTAATGTATCTCATGAGATCAATGATTGCAATTCCAAAGTTGTAGCAAGTAATGTGGGAGTTGTTAAATTGGTTTTCTCAGCAGCGTTGTTAGTGTTTTCTCTCTCTTGCAAGTCGCAATAAACTTTGTTTGTTGGTCGTATTTCATTCACTTACAGAGTGTACACACCCCACTCGACCAAATTTCTTATTGTTGGGTAAATTCTTCACTTTCCCGGGATAATTTCCACCTACCTGGGCCATTTCCCACTTACTTGGGAAAATTTCTTTCACCTAGAGTGGCACTCAGTGGTCTGGACATTTTAATTCACCACTTGATGAATTCTTAGCACTTCAGTCATATTCTCTTTACCCACGGGTTGTTTTTCCTTCCTTGCAGAACTTCACATCCTCCCTAGGCAATTTATTTATTGCCTAGATGTTTTAATTGTGGCGTTGTCTAACTATTCTACAAAATGTTTTTTTTCACTGGAATCTGGCGACATAAATTTGCACAAAATCACTATTTTTTGTTGTTTAAAATCTATTTCAGAATGCAGAAATGGATTAAACATGCTGAAAAACCCTTGGGGCACTCAAATTATAAAGAAATAATCACTTAAATCTGCAGATCTAACAATTTCTTATCAGATTTTGGGAAAATGTTCCCAGAAAAAATCACCGAAAAATAGTCATTTCGTATAATGTTTAGACTATGGCTTTTAATTCACAAATGGATGAATTCTTATCATTGAAGTGATTTCTCTCTTGTTGGAGCACTCATCATTTTGATGTGGAAAAATAAGTGTCCATAGAAATGTAAAGCTTACATGTGGAATCTTGACTCGGAACTACATTGAGACCATAAAAGGTGTAGTTGTTTATTCAGAGGATGCCAAATCTATTCAATAAATTGCTCGATGTTTCATCTGTGTAGCCTAAGTGGGTTTGTATCAACTACTTGGTACATTAGTGACTCTCTACATATGGTATTTGCCATCTTGCTTGCCACAAAGATCATTGGACTCCTTTAATGTTGTTGATTGCTTACTTCAACATGGTGCATCCTTGTTTATGATATTGAAGTTGGCTACAAACATGTTGCCGAGAGGATTCATACAAATAAGCAAGTTAGTTTTATAGAAAGGACAAACCTAAGATACCTTTTGGGTCTTCCACCAAAATGTGGATTAGTCATGTTGGATCTTTCATTTAAATCAATAATTTTGGTCATACCAACAATTAAAGTAGTGATGAACGAAGTGTTCACTTTAGTTACAAGTTAAGTGGGCCTTAATCATCTTGGTACATTGATTCCAGTTTGTAACAAGGTTCTCAAATTAGATTTATGACATTGAAGGAAATGCCAATTTCCTCTCTTTGGCTCCATTAATGATCGATAAAGATTACACACTTTACACATGCATGTAAGGTGTTCCAACAGTCATAATTGAATGCACTTTTTTCATCCATCTTTGTCAGCATGAATAAACTTGGCAGAGAAAGGAGGTGGTCATTCAATGTGGAGCAGAGGTTGCACAAAGGATAGGACTTATAGCCATAAGAAGAATAGAGAAGAACATAGGTCTTTGTAAAGGGTAGAGAAACATAGGCCGTGTGCCTGTGTGCAGATCAGAGTCTCTATACAGGAATGAGATACATAATAGAAAGAGAATTTTGCACAGTATATGTATTGGGAAGCCAGTGGGCTATAATTCCCTCGGCCCTCGTTTATGGATCAAATGGTAGCAGAGAAGTTGAATCCTTGACTGTGATGCAACTTCCAAAACATTGCAAACCTTAACATGGGTAAAGAAAGCAAAGAAAATTTGGAAGAATTAAGAGCCAATAACGCTCAACTTTGAGAAGAGAATGAGTACATGAAGGAGCAAGTCTAGATGTTCAACAAGAGGATGGATGAGATGGAGAATCACCTTGAGACCTCTGCCAAACTACTGCCATTATTAAAGAATAAGTTTGAAGAATGTCAAGACTCCCTCACTATAGTGATGACAGATTGGTACAAGCACATAACACAACTTGTACACCTTGATGAGAAGATCATCCAACTAGATAACTGGCAAGAGGATAGGCTCACCTCGATGATAGAACAACTACAACAAGAGTTGATAAAACAGGAGGAGGCCTTGGAAAGGCTCCAAGCATATGTCCAAGAGCACCTGGAAGCAAGGTCTCTTTCAATTGTCACTGCTGAAGCCAACACCACGATCAAGACCACTTGGGTAAACTCACATTCCTTGGATTTTTATCAAGAACATTTGGTGATTTCAAAAAGCATACCAAAGCCATTGGTTCCACGCTCTTAAGGTAGATGGTCTATGATGGACAAGGGCTAGGCAAGACAAGAAAAGGCATGTTGAGCCCCATTGTAGCTACATCATGGGTCAAGCATGAAGGCCTAGGCTTTGATGGTAGAATGAAAAATCCCATGACCATGAAGAAAATTTTTGTGAAGGCTAAAGACATGTCGGAGTTGGCCTACTCATCAGGAGAAGGAGCAACAATGGTAAGTGAAGGTGGCATTCCACTACCATCTCAACCTTCTTGTGGTATATTGAGGAAGAGAAATGATGAGAAGTGTTAAAAAATTCAACCTACACTTGCACTCAGAGAAAGAAGCAAGAAGATCAACGAGGGAAAGAATAATAAGAAGACTAGGTTTGCCTCAAACAAGACATTCCTTGCTTGTTTGCTACAAGAAGAGAGGCCATAATGCTGCCAATTGTTGGTACATGGAGGCATACTCATTTTGTGGAAAGAAAGGCCCTTGTGCGGCAACCTATTGGGAGAAGCAAGCCATATTGATTTTAGAGGAAGAATGGCAAGAAGACTTCTCCCATCCAACAACAAACTTAGAGGCACGAGAAGAAAAGGACTATCTCGAGTAGTCCATACCATAACGCCAATACCATTTGATACCATTGAAAGTTAAGTGGACATTAGGAAGAAAAGTGTTGGCAACTTCATCTGGAGATTCACTACACATCCAAGAGAAGAATGTGGAGAGTGAAGATTGAAGAAGATGAAGAGTTTCCTGCAACTCTGGTCTGAGGGGTAGAAGTGGTCCAATGAGAGATAACAACACAGGTGGTATGGATCACCAACAAGAAAAGTGATAGCTTGATGGCAATGGTAGCCACATTCCAATGGTTGTTTTCGATCTTGCATCAAAATAATCCATTCTTGAAGATGTGCAAGAAATTGGTGCATAGTGGTCAATGACCTTTGGAGGAGTTCTTGAGAACACTTTGACGTGCTTGTAAGCATGTGCAAACATCATTGGGTTGGTTTCCATGATGAGAAGCAACAAATCCTAGCAAAGGAATGTTGTCACACTTCACCCAAGGAGTTGTTTTGTGATGGAAACATGTTGGGGTCACACTAAAAAAGAAGACCAACATTCAACTTGGCTTCATGACTGCCATGATGGACCATCTCCAAGATAGAGAGAGAGATGGGAATGACCGTTGAGTCTAGAGTTCAGATATGGAGATTACTCAGAGATAAGAGTCAGTGAATAGACTTCTATGTCATGGGAACAAGTGAGCCAACAACCAGAGCTAGAACCATATCCAAGGACTAGATCCAGTAGCCAAAGCCACGAGCCAGAGTCAAAGTTATTTCCATGAGCTAGAGTTAGAGCCATGTCCCAGAGAAACAGATAGAAGGCACATTGATCCAAATTGGTTTCCTTGAGCTTTGGGAGACCAAAAAGCCTCTTAATGGGGAGGTGTGATCCAAAATGGATCTGAACCAATAAATGGATAAGACTCAATAACAACAAGTCATTGTGGCAATTAACTAAAGTTATGCAAACTATGTAAAATACAATTAGTACACATTATTTTCGTCACCCTTATGACCGTTAATGATGTAAACCTATATGTTTCCTTCAGAGGGGTCAATAGCCTGAATTCCTGAAGAAAGAAGGGAGAAGAACTTTTCCTGAGAGAAGAAGTTGTGTTTTCCTCTGTAAAAACCCTATTTTGGAGGATTTCCACAGGCTGCTATATATGCAGGGTGCGAAAATGCCTGATTTTCGCACCTTGCTCTATAGCTAGGGTGCGAAGTTTCTGCAAGCTGCACTATAGCTAGGGTGCGGTGACCTTCGTACATGGGAAAAACTAGCATCTTCTTGATGCTTCTAGAAGGAGAAGATTCTATGGTGAGGTGGCTTCCAAATGGTTTAGATATTACTCGCTTTCATGATTTAGTGGGATCATCCTAACCTCCTCACCTTATCCTCTTCATCTTATAAAAGGAGAGGAACTCTCATGGAGAAAGTTGGTTGAATTTGGCTTGAGATTGTTAACTTAATTGGATTGAGCTTGGGAAATTTATGTTGCCTTTGAGCTTTGCTTTGTCAAAATAGATTGTGAGTAGCTATCAGATCTATGGTTTCAGAATCCTTGGAGCAAGAAGTGTGTGGGAAGCAAGGAACTGTTGGAAGGAACCTGACAACATCAAGGAATCTGGTTGTATCTTTCTTCCACATTATATAATACAATGTCATGTTTCTTTCCCATAAAATCATTCTCATTTTATTACATGACTCCTTGATCACATGTTTAAGTTTTCATTGAATCTACTATTGTTTCTTTCACTTTGGTTGGTTTGTGTCATTGCAGATCTGATTTCACAAGAGCACCAGAGCGAAGCAGGGACAACAGAGATATAAGGAAGCGATATATTAAGGTATGTCATCCATTCCTTCTTTGGTAGTAAATTCAATGATTATAACTTAGGGGAAGTGTCATGTCCTGTCTTGTTTTGTTCTAAATCTAGGTGGATCTAGGGAGATTAGTTTATGTCTGCATTTACCGATTTATCCTACAACAACAATGCAAACATAAAGTTGAATAAGACAAATAGATGTGAGAGGAAAAAAAGAATAAAATAAAATAAAATAAGAGAGAAAGTTGAGGAAGGGGAAATGGAGGGTCATGGTTGTTGGGTTTCCCCCTACCCCCAATCTCTTTCTATTTATTTCTTCACTCTCATTTTTAATGGGCCTTTTGGCCAAGGAGACGAGGATGCAGAAAGAGCGTCAACTGCATTATAACCATATATTGTCGAAATGACAAGAGTGAGCCCCCATTCAAAGCTCTCTTTTCCATTTGGGTTTCTAGGGCCAACGACTTTGTGATGAGCTTCGTTCATTTAATGGAGCCCTTGAGATCAATGGTTTCAATTCCAAAGTTGTTGCAAGTAATGTGGGAGTTTCTAAATTGGTTTTCTTAGCGTTGTTAGTGTTTTCTCTCTCTTGTCTTTTCTCTTATCACATTTGAGGAGAAGTCTCAAATGATGGCATGGGGCCCTTCAAGCCAACAACTCAGTCTGCTTCTTTGTCCATAACCTCGAACCTTGCGAATGTCGATCATCATAGAGCCTATGTCGATAAGCAATTGTTTTTGTGTGGACCTGATTCAAATGAGCGATAATCCCTATCTACACCATGTTGTATAAACAAACTAATTTGCCAATTTCAAAATAGATGTATTTTAGTAAATAAAAAATATGTAATAGGAAAGCAATCACTATATGAAATTATGCTTAGTCAAATCATTTAGATAATGTTAAGATATATTTGTGTTTTCTTTTAAGTAAAGCAACTATGAAAGAAACAATAAGAGAATAAGTATTTCTCACCTCTAAAAATTACATACTAATGAGACACATTGATGACAAAGATGATGGGGTGGTATTTATAATATCACTTGTATTTCTCACCTTTAAAGAATGTTATAACTAGAAAATGCTATTAGATTTGAATCGACGGTATTGTGAAACATAAGTTCTCTAACCATGTTACGACCCACCTTTTCACTCTCCAAGTTTGAAAGGAAAATTTGAAACCGTACATGTTATAATATATACCTTTACTTCACTATTATTTTTGTTAAATATGAACTTTTCCATCTTGGAGAGATATTTTACCCTAATATATTGATACAAAGTCATTACACATATAAGCTATTACGCTAACATAATATTCTCAACCCAAAACTAAAAGAATATGAATTGAAATTTCTAAAAAAAAACAATAAGAGAATAAGTATTTCTCACCTTTAAAAAATACATATTAATAGGACACACTAATAACAAAGATTAAAGTGAAATTTATAATATCACTGGTATTTCTCACTTTTAAAGAATAACTATTATTAATTGAAAATATTAACTACAAAGATGATGGGGTGACATTTATAATATCACTTAATTAAATGTGAAATCTAGATGTAGGGTTTTATTAAGCAATAATTATCATATCAAACATTTCTAAAATATTTGCTTGAAGCAATTATTTATTACTTCGAAAGACGTATATTTATTGATAATGAGCACAATTAATCACCTTTTAATTTAAAATTTTATTATGGTTAACAATTGAAGATGCTGGTATATTTTTAGTCGTCCTCCCAAATCAATGAATGTGATTTTCTCTTCATAATTTCCTTGTATTTTTGAATGCATCAGTTAACCTGTTTACCTTTTAACATTTACCTAATCATTTACGTTCATTTTCTAGTTATATGTTTCATTTTCTGGCTGTGCTCATTTTCTAGTTGTATGTTTCATTTTCTGACTCTGCGTTTCATTTTCTGTCCACACCTTTCAACATTCATCAACAACCATTTTGATTCGTTTTGAGTGATTGTGCTAGTTTCATAATGAACTTAAAATCAGCATGGTAAGAAGTGTCAAAAGAAATACTACCACAGTTTCATGTCTTAAATAATGTATAAGATAGACGGTTATTCACCCACTAAAGTTTTTAACTTTAATATTTAGAGTTGACCTCCATGTAGGATAAGGGCGACCTTGTGAGCGTTGCACTCTCCTAATAGAATTGGCTTATGGAATAGTTTAATTATGGAATGCTGATTTGACATAAGATGGTTGGTCAAACTGAACTAAAGAATATTGATCAGTTTTGATAAGACCAGATACAAAATTCCTGTCCATCCATGGCTCGAAACTCGTGTATTCTGATTTTTTAAATTATTTTGTTCAATATTTGTATAGAAAGAACTGATAGAACTTTAAAAAAAGCACCGATGGCATCCTTGTATACAAAGTCTCTGGCGCACCGTACGCATATGAATTATATGACACGGCACGGCATGTGATGAAATGACATGAAATGCCTGTTAGCTTTATCTTTTCCAAATGACTCGCCACCACCTACTAATGTGTACGTGTATGCGTGTCAATTTGAACACCACGTCAGCTCAAAGATATGGAATCTTTATTCATTTTCGCCTCACTCAGTAAACGGCATATTCTTTGTTTGTGGCGGAGAGTTTTGTCGATGGGAAGATTCTGTGCAAACTTTACATTATTGGACCTTACCGCTTGAAGGCGCCGTTGGTTTTTGTGGAATGGGGAGAGGGGTATTCGTTACCTGACCCAGACATTTTTTGTCAACATTATGCACCCGTCACAAATCCAGTTTAGTCTGGAATATTAAAATAATAAGGAATCTTGTAAATCTGTAAGCATACTGTTAAAGACTTTTTGTTATTTCTGAAAGGTGTATAATTTTATCTATATTTGGTTTTGTTGATGTTGAGACCGATTTCAATATACAAACTTTACAAAAGAGTTGATTAATTCCTTCCAGATTTTTAATGTACAAAATTTGAAAACGTATTTATAATGTAGTCGATTAATTCCTTCATATCCCTCCTTTCAAATCCGGATCCGAAATTTCTCAGAGACAATCCTCGCTGTCGGTCACCACATATCCCATATCTCCGGCCATAATATAATTGCATGCCCGTCAAATCACTCTACCGTCGGACCGCGTTCTGCACGGCCCTGAGGGAGCAGGTCCTTTTTTTACACTCGATCGGACGAGATTCAATCGTGCTGATCTGTCCGTGGGTTGTTTATCGTAGCCAGCCGCCCCAATGGTATTAGCTGTTCCATCGAGGTTACCTGATTAAGCAGCATCACGACTCGGGTTCTTGGTCATGACTCGTCACGGTTGTTTTTCTGTCAACTTAAACGGCATAAGGCTCGGTCAAAACTATCCACCATGCAGCAGTCCAATGACTATCCACCAGGGTTGGAATTTGACGGGCAAAATGTCTGTCATAGGCCATTTTGCTAGTCAAATATGATCAAATTTTTTTATGTTACCGTCTCCTAAAACGGGCAGCCAAGTGGAAAGGATGTGTTTTTGAAGTGCCTTAATCCTATAAGAAGTCATTAATACATGTTTTCCATGTTTATGACGGGCATAAATTTGATAGGACATCAACTTATATTTCCAAATCTTGAGGTTTACAAGTTGGTGGTGGACTCGTTAATGCAAGAGTAAATATTTACCCACCGCCATCTTTGGAGTATGGAGCCCTAGCCATAACCATTGCCCAATTCGAAACTTGAAACCTTCCATTACCCAATTCGAAACTTGAAACCCTTGCAAGTTGCAGCTTTGTTTTTGTTTAGAAACCCTTGCCTCTAGAGTCTGGGTAATTATGAGTCATAACAGGGCTAGGGAAACCAGGTAAGGCTCTCTAAGTTTTTTTCTTTGCAAATTTTCTTTCCAAATGCTTTGTTTTTGCAAATTTCCTTTCTAAATGTTCTGTTTGATGAATTTCATAACGCTAGTTTATTTTTCTTTGTGCCTGGGTATGTTGTTGTGTGCATTTTCGTTGTGTTAGAATAAAGCTTACTTTAGGAGACTAGATTGGGTTGGTTGAAGATTTGTAGGAGGCTGTTGAGATATCTTCTCAACCACTCCCTCCAAATATGGAATCGGTTGGATCTGAGTCCAGCTATATATTTACCTATATATGTGTGTAACAGTGAAGTAATACAATTAAGTGTTTTGTGTAATCATGGATTCTCTCTCAATTTCTGAGTTGGTATCAGAGCTTGGCTGGGCTTAATCCCTCAGGGGAGTGCCCTGGAAGATGAAATAGTTTGGGAGACAATTCTCTATACATAAGTAGCGTAGTAGAGTGTTGAATTTCTTATTTTCCGTGGGTTGCATAAGACTCTATAGGGATTGTGCAGTTGTTAATTGCTTAACACAGCCATTGTCTGGGTTTGTGACTATTATAGCTGGTAGAGCCACCGATTAAGGCGTGAAGTTGTGCAGGCGTAAGCCATCCGCTGAAATTAGGTGATCACATTGAGTTGTTGAAGAGTTTGAAAAGGGCACACCAAAGAAGAAGCCACCATCGGTTGACCTGTGTGTCAAAAGGAGCAGAAGCCAGTATCTGTCCCTGCCAATTAGTTTTTCTGCTCACTGCGCACATCTACTTCGCCAGGATCTGTCATAAAAAACGATCTATGTGCCATAGCCAGGAAGAACGCTAGATCATGGTCTTATACGCTATGTGTAAGAAAGAACTATTGATTGGACAACGTTTTAATCATTGCAGTCAAACAAAATATGGTTGATTTCCAGCCAAGATTTTGGCTCAGCAGATCTCGTGAAGGTTATTAAGCATTCGCCAAATCTGGTGACGAGTTGCCTATGTGGAGAAAACCACTGTGCAGAATTATGTGAGCCATGAAGGATCCAACTGCCATCGTTGTCAAGGATGTGATTACTCTCTAGAGTCATTGTCAAGGACACTACGTGGTAGAGATATATATGTGATTTGATTGTCAAGAATTTGAGCCGCCCTCACGAGGAACATATGCATTGACTGTGTGCTCATAATTTAAAACTATTGTTGGCAACCATATATCAGTTTAGTGTGGCAGAAAACATTAAGAAGAAGTCGACTAGCTATACCAGCGATTGTGTGCAGTTTTCATATTTGTTTATGTATTTATAATAATTGTAATGCAGAACCAAATATAGCGCAAAACGATGTAATTCAACCTTGTAGTTCTTGCGTGTTCTTCGGTGCCACAAGAGCAAGTTACTAGTTTGATTATGTCGAGTATGTTATAAGTTGTAGACTCTTGTTGTACTTCGGTGCTCCAAGATCGACAATTACAGGTTACATTTACCTGGTGAGTTTAAAGTTTTGTGTGTAAGTGTTTATGTAAAAATAAGAACTTGTATTTTGATGCAAGCTGGTAGCCCCAGTATCAAGTACATTGTTTTTATTGGAAGTCACCTTGTGTAAAGGAATGTTGAGGACATTCTGTATCCAAACTTTTCTTCTAGATACTAAAGGATAGTCGAAAGCAAAAATCCGACAGATGTAGACAAGTTCATAGAATGCATCAATAGTTGTCAACTTTTATCACGGAAGCCCTGATGAGCCAAATTGTCAATTTGTCCAGTATACAAGTGCAAGAAAGATGGTCAGAGGTTTTTTGACTTTAAATGTGTCGATGGAAAGCTCGAAGAAGAGGAAGAAGAAAGAGCGAAAGCCGTGTGATTGCAAAGTGAGTTTTAGTGCTGACGAAGACCAGACAGACAGACAAAAGTTCAAGTGTTGTAATTTTTTGTAATTGTGATTAAGTATTGTAATTTGTAAAGTAAGTATTAAGGGAGGGTGTTAGAATAAAGCTTACTTTAGGAGACTAGATTGGGTTGGTTGAAGATTTGTAGGAGGCTGTTGAGATATCTTCTCAACCACTCCCTCCAAATATGGAATCGGTTGGATCTGAATCCAACGATATATTTACCTATGTATGTGTGTAACAGTGAAGTAATACAATTAAGTGTTTTGTGTAATCATGGATGCTCTCTCAATTTCTGAGTTGCTAGCAACTGCCTCCCCAACTTATAACCACAGTTCAATAACCTAACACATTTCGTCAATAATAAATTTACTTATAATAACAACCTACAGGTTAAAAACCCAATTTAAAGGATTATTTAATAGACTTTCTTGAGTTATTTAACACTACCTAAGCTTCATTACTCATCTCATCTTCTCCCAATGAAATTGTATCTTCATCACCTTCTTTCTTCCCTGCCTCCACACCTATTCTACCTTATCCTCAGTGCCTCTCTATTCTCTGGCTCCTTTTGCTGGGACGTGCAATAGTATTGCCAAAATACTAATAAATGTGGGACTATGATTATATCATATCCTTTTGGTCTAGGGAAACTTCGATGCGGTCACCCTAACTTTTAGATTGACTGTGTGCAGAAATTAATTATAGTAATCGCAATTCAGGGTCAGAATTACACATTTTACAATGATCTTTTTAAAAAGTTTAATGTGCAGCATTGAATGTCATAACCTAAATTCTTTAAAAAATATTGAAAATCAGCATAGTTGATCTTTAAAAAAATATGGAAATATTCATATGAGGTTGGAAAATTCTTGTTCGGGGCATGTGAAATCCTATTTTGAAATTACTGTAAAAATAATCTATGCATGTGAAGGCATCTATGCTCCCTTCATATAAGTACATCCTTGCAAAAATGGATCGTTAACTAAAATCTTTAACATAAAATGGATCGTTAACTAAAATCTTTAACATAAAACTTTAGTATTGAAAAGTTTGTTTTTTATCAAAACTTTATTATTGAAGGGTACATTTTTAGAGAAAACGTTTTTTGAAAAATAATATGCAAACGCAAAATGTCAAAAAAAAATTGTTTGACAGGTAAAACTGAATTCAAATTCCAACCCTGCTATCCACCCTGTAACAGCCCAATAATTGGAAGGTTGCTGCAAACACTATGAAATCAAGTATAAAATCCAAGACCATGCAGCTGCTTTCCAATTATTGGGCTGCGACATCATGGCTCGGGCTCTTGGCAGGGCCCGCCAACGGCCGGCCATGGTTGCGTTTCTGTCAGTCAGGTCCTCCACTTACATTGATTCCGGAACCTGTTGGACGTTGTCGTCATAATCATAACTCGAGTTATGGTTTAGTCGGAGGATGTGCCTGTAGGCATCCAGTAATGTCAGTGTTTTTTGTGCAGTTCCGATATCAAAATGCCAATTTGCCAGACCGTACGCAAATATCCGAGGCTTTGCAATTTTTTTATTTGAAAGGCAAAGTGACTTTAAAAAAATATACATAATTAATTAATTAATTCACTTCATAGATATTAAAGTCTGCACCATGTGTGGTAAACCTTCATTCTAAGCCAACTTCATACATCAATTATCAAATATAAGTTAAGTATCCCAACTAAGCACCGTTCACCAATAAGTCGGAGGAGAGGGCAAGGCTGTTTGGGATGGAGTAAGCTAATTGGGAAGTAATTTTCTTTTTGCTATGCTTTTATAAATTTTTGGTCAATTTAGAATTTTGGTCTATTTTTTAAGTATTTGGATTAGTTTAAAATGAGATAAAACTTCTGAGATAAAGTTCTGAAATGCATAGAACTTTAATCCTACTCAAGTTACCCCTTTCTAGAAAATAAATCTGTTTGCTCCCGAGTTAGCATACTCCATTTAGGATAACTCCATTCACCAAACATTTGGGATAACTCCATCCACCAACCAGCGAAAAGGATCGCGGGTCAAGTCAGGGTTCGGTGATTGGGGTTTACTCTCTTACCGCCCTCCAGATGCGAGGTGGAAAATGTCCTTCGAAAAGTATTCTTATTCTTGGATTGATAATTGAAAATTCGATGTGTTCGGTGCAAAATGGGCATCCTACAGACACGTTTGCACTGATTGACCGAAAATTTGATATCCACGAATTAAGCTAAAGCTTTCCCCAGTATTTAAATACGGGAAATGGCAAACAGGAGGAGCCATACCTGCCCTCTGCAATTTTCCAAGACCCCTTCCCATGCCAGACTGTTCTTCCGCCAACTCCGACAGAGCTTTTGTATATTGCTTCCCGTCTGATGCTATACATCGCTTTATATCCGCTCCTATTGTATCCGCTATGTTATCCATATCGGCTTTTTAAGCAGTAAGAGCATTTCTTGGCTGCAGCCGAACTATCATCCTCGTCTCGTCTTTGCACCACCTGTGTCCCTTGTTCTAATCTCCAGGCCGTATTTCAATCATGTCTCAGACGCTCGAAAAACGCGGCCGAGAGCCGGAAGCTCTGTCGGTCTCCACTGACGTCCGTGAGGCGAAACGCTTCCACGGCGAAGAAGATGAATGCGCTCCCAGTGAGGACGTCGTAAATGGAGTCATGAAAAGCCTAGAGGAAGAGATTGGCACGACTTCTTTCCCTTTTTATCCCTCGTCAAACTCTGGGTATAATTCGGCGTCCTCCGATATTTGTAGCGGCCAAGAAAGGGAAACCCTTGCTTCGGACTCGGGGGTTGAGCTGTTTTATCTGCTGGAGGCTTCAGACGACGAGCTCGGCATTCCCTTGAACCCCGTTCTGGACTGTAAGGACGAAATCTGGCAATCTCCGAAGGAAACGTCCGACTGTTTGTTGGAAAATCCGGATCTTAAATCGCTTAGTGAAATTTGGCACTTTGAGGACGAGGTTGAAAATTATCAACAGTTTGCTTTGTATGAAGATGCCTATGAAGCGAGCGTGTTGCAGGATTATTTGAATAGAGATTTTGTCAGCCAAGACATGTTTTTTGACGGTGATTTATCTGAGGCATGGACTTTGGAAACTACGGGCTGCTTGTAATCAACACAAGGGCTGTAAAGAGCTTCAATTTTGTACGGACAAGATATGGGTGCAGCATAGATTTTCTTCACATTTCAACGTGGAGAAAATTTCATTCTTTGAATCTGTCGGAAAACTGTGCAGCAGAATTTCCAGAATTGTTGCAGACTTTTATCATATATGATCTCAGAAGAGATTTTAACACCGCCCTTTCCTTGATTCACGCAGCCATATCTCCGCTATCACTACCACCACTGCGACGGCTCCCGTGGGAATGCCATGCATCAAGGGGTCGGAAAAAGTAACGCAGTAAACTCTGCCAAAATTCCACCGTTTCAACGCTCATAGAAATCCAGCGTTTCTCGGCGGCAATGGAACGCCCCGAATCTTTCCTAATCCCGCCGCCATACCATGCTGAAAATGAAATCGACGTCTAAAATTTCAGTGCGAAAAAAGTCATGAAAAACCTGGAGTCATTTTACTGAAATACAAGTTTAAATTATTTAGAACGATTATCCACATTTCAGTATTTCAACGTGGTTGTCTATTTGCTATTCTGAATGGTTCAGTTCATATCCTCGTTTAGTAAAATTTCGATTTAATGAGCATATCAGCTTTCTATATTTTAGTTGATTTGGTTTTGGTTACACCGTTCATGATTCGTTGTTCACGTTTTCTATTTTTTTAATCAAGTATTTGCATTAGCACAGCAGTTAAATAGTTGTTGGTGAAACCTGAAAGGTTAATAAGATGAAACGAATTTTTTAAAGAATATATTAAATTTTATTATTGATTAACAAATAAATAGTTGAGCTTCATTTATCTGATGTTAATATTTTAATTTTTGTTAATCACTTAAGTGGCAATGTTAACTATCAAAGTAATTTTTAAATATGATTAGGTAAATGTAAAAAAATAAACACATAAATGGATGTCTTTATAATAGCTAGGAAGTTAATGATTGAAATCACAGCCATTTATTTTGTGTGACTATTAAGAATATTTCAGCCATATTTAATCTTGTTCATAAAATACTTGTTAAGCACTAAACCCCTATTAAATCTCCCCATTATCAATAAGTGTACACCTTTAGGCATAATAAACTTTTTGATTTCTTCATAAAAATTTCTAAATATAAAGCAACCATCTACCTATCAAAAAAAATCATTTGATTTATCGATGAGACACTTTACAATTTGGTCTAAATTTTAATAATTAAATATCAAATTTGCAATGGGAAACACCTAAGTTGTCTTAAAGGACATTTTAAAATTTCCATTTGTTTTAGTCACGAGACACTTTACAATTTGGTATAAATATTAGTAATTAAAGATCAAATTTGCAATGGAAAACACGGAAATGAAACTATGATTTATAGTATATCACGAGGTCGTATGATTTAATTCATTTTCATTGAATTGTTATTGAACCATTTAAGAGGTGATTTCTCTTAATTCATACAAATGTAACATTTTCTTGGAAAGCTTATGTGGAGAAACTCTATATGGAAATATCATAAATTCATTTGGATCCACAAGTTTGAAAAAACATGTTTGACTTAATAATCAGGTTTCTATACAAGAGACAATGAGATATTGAGTTGAAGATGGGAATGTTTAGGGTGAATTGAATATGTACAATGTGGTTTTTTATGTTTTTTATGAATTTTTACACGGTTATCTTGTGATTTATTCACAATTTTGGTGAAATTGAGAGTGATTTTTTTTATAAGATTTTAAAAGTCAATTTTGGTGAAATTGAGAGTGATTTTTTTTATAAGATTTTAAAAGTCAATTTTGGTGAAATTGAGAGTGGTTTTTTTTATAAGATTTTAAAAGTTAAAGGTTTTTATTTTTCTATTAAAATATAATTTGATTAAAATCTTTTTTATTCATTTTAAATAATTATATTAAAATCTTTTTTATTCATTTTATATATATATATATTAAATTTGAAAGTGATAAAATTTATCATAATTTAGTTGTCAATCTATAAGTGAGGATAATGATCATTGACTGCTATCTCCAAATGTGAGTTGACTCATCATTGTTATCAAGGAAAACCATGCCTTCATTGTTATTAAACAAAAAACATGCCACCATTAACATATTCCTTATATCTAAGAAAGATCAACTCTTAGCTAATGAAAAGTATTTATTGGTCTTGATGAGGATCATTCTTTGTATTTTATTTATGTTAATATAGATAACATTTAAAAAAAAAAAATTAAACTTTACACCTCTTCCTTACAAAAACCAAACACCTTACTAATTTTGCAAGGCTACTACATGATTTATGAGGGGTTCTTAATTTTTACTAATAAGGAAAACCTTAAGCACCACTTAGAAATGTTGTCTAAAACATTGAAGTGATGGATTCCTTAATCAAAACCTTGCAATCCTTAATTAGCCCTCGAAAATCCTCCTCGGAACATTGAAGTGACAGGTTCCCATGTGAATTGTTGAACTTAATAACATTGACCTTTATTTTAGTTTTTTCATATGCAAGGAGATCTTTGAAAAGTTCTAACTGCACTAAGGCCTTATTTCTATGGGTTTGATGGGAAGACCCCAAAGGTTGTGCTGGGGTCATTCCACAAAGGACTTTATATTATCGCTACAGTAACACCTTGAAAGGATTGATGACATCATTGGGGTGATTCCACCAAAGACTCGTTGACATGGCTCGAGTGGCTCCATTGAATGCCTAGTGGCATTGTTGGGTGACTCCACTAAAGCCTTAGTTTCATGGAGTGGAGATCTCACCGAAACGGGTCGAAAGAAAAGAAGAAAAAACATGGATTGAAGGGAACATGTACAACATTGATGAATTAACATCGACTGCATGTCCAAAGAAAAAGGCTCCAAATGAAGAAAGGGGGCATTATAGGAAATAAATAGTGGATAACAACAAGCTACCAAGGGGTAAAATAGGAAAAGGTCTAAAAGGTCATTGCATGTACATTTACAAAAACTCCAAATAGAATTTGGTAACTACTCTTGGGGTTATAAAACATTGGGAGGATGTAAAATAGGTGGGAAATCCCTATGGGGACTACTAGTGAAACTTTCATAATGAAAACAAGGAGTCTCTCAACATTCGAAGGAAGGTGAATCAAATGAGGAGGGTATTAAAGGGACTAGATATGGAGGAAGAAAGGGGTCTTAGTGAGAAAAATCAAGCTCTTGGCTTAGTTATGAAGCAATTGGTAAACTAGTTTGTTGATAGAAGGATTCATAACACAAAGATTCCACTAGAATTAAAGGAATTTCTCTGAATATGGAATGATAGAGATTCAAAGCATCGAATTTATTCCATAACTGGAGCTACACTACTCTTGAGATCAAATTAGACATGTAATAATCTCAATCAAATTTATCCCATAACTGGAGCTACACTACTCTTGAGATCAAATTAGACATGTAATAATCTCAATCCAAGAGTATGACCGAAATCTCAATTGAACATGGAATCAATTCAAAGGAAATGCATTGGAAAAATAGTGGTAATGATAGAGAAAGAAACAAAAGGGAAAAGACATAAGATGTAATAGCTTGTTTCCATAGATAGAGTAGGTCATTTTGTCCCCATGTTGTTATTTGTAATAAAAAAAATCATTTCAATTTTCTAAATCCATAATACACCACCTCATATAGATTCTTTAATCATTATAAAATAAATCATAAATATAATTAAAAAACAATATACATAAAAAAAAAACAATGTACACATAATATTTATCTTAAGAAATTCAATATGAGAAAACAAAGTAAAAAATAATTGGTATGTTTTTTTAGACCCTGCCTTTCAAGCTAAGGAAATGGTTTGTCATTTCCTATTAGTTTACATGGAAATTGAAATATATATATCAACCATTTACATAAAAAAAAAAAATTGCTTGAGGATGTATCAAAACTTTATGTTTGTTAATAAAACTTGTGTTGGTCTTATTCAAGGCCTTTTCCTAAGTCCCATATTTCCCGAGTTTAACATGAAGCTAAGAAAAATTAATTCTAACGTGTTCTCATTTTGAACTTAACAAACTTTGAAAACAAAGTAATGCTAGTAATTGTATAATATTGGTTCCAATACATTACATCAGGTCTCTAACATTATTAATTTCTTAGGTCACTTAGCGACAAATGTTCTTGCTCAATACTTCATAAGCATTGTTGAAGATCCATGTTTGTTGTTGCTCATTGTCAGTCGACACATATATTCATGCCTTAATGCAAGGACAAACTTGATGACTATCAATCATGTGCTATAAACACTTCAATGCAAGCCCAAACTTGATGCATGTCAAAGTCGCTTGTAGGAACCAAGTAGTGAATACATATTGATAGATTGAGTAGAATCAACATCCATCGATGTTTAAAGTAGTAGGGCACAATATATTAGACATTTTCAACCGCTCTCCCTTTCCCTGAAGCTATAGATTTGGCTTTGGCTCAAGTGCGAGAAACAAGGAGAAAGATGAGAAAGGTGTATACATGTACCCTTTTTTTGTGTATCTTTCCTTCCCTACATCAGTGTAGTTTTTCCATAACTATATTATAATCCATTTAGAACAACAACAAAAAAATCTTCTTGCTGTGTATTAAGCAACATATCTTGCTTTTCAAATTTCAAAAGGCTAGTAAGAAAGAAATGTTCTTCTTACAAATTTGTTTAAATTGAAATACTTTAAATTATGTAAGCATCAAATGTAGTCACATAGATAACAAATTAGGAATTAGGTCATTCAAAACATCATCAATAATACCAGAACAATATCCCATGAAACAATGTTATTCAATAGTTTATGCTACACCTAGTCAATAATGCGAGCAATTTGTTGGTTAACCTAAAACAATTGAAACTATAACTTATATTTATAGAAATTAAGCTTTGCATTTTTACTCAACAATTTTACATACAAACACAACCTTCTAAGGTAGATTTTGTTCTTGGTGTAGGAGAGAACAAGCAATCAAAGGGTTTTGTTTGGATCCTTTGATGAAGGTGATAATTTCTCACATAAGATAAGTTGATGATGTTTCTACCCCCTTTCATGTGCTTTAGTGCGTCATTGTGTAATACATAGAGATAGATTAGACCACCAACATGATATCTAAAATAGAGAAAAAACAATAAAAAAATGCTTTAATGGAAAGCTGCTAGAAATAATAAGAGCCATACTAAACTATAAATAACATTGAAAATATATTCATTCTAAACACATGCTCTAGTTGCAAATCCTCAATGCTTGCAACTGGATGTTGTTCACATGCATCACTTGCCAAAATAACAATTTGGCCATATCCTTTCACAGTTCTAGTCTCTCATTGATCGACCACAACCATTTGTGTATATGTCTACAAAATACATGCAGTTTGATTAATTTCTATGCCAAATGTCATGGGTTATATTCTATTTCTCCACATGTGGCCATAATGACAACCATTTGTATGTCTAGCAACTCATTACAACCACGTTGCAATCTTGACAATGTTAAACAAGGCTATCCCTTTCAAAACATCTGTATAAATGGACATGGATCAACATCAAAGCATTAAAATGAAATGCATGGATTACAAACATTTCAAAACAACAAATTAGATTTAAAGCATGTTAGCAGAATCCTCATGTAATGATCTTCCGAAATTGGAGATATAAGAAATTAGGATATAGGTTTTAAATCCTAATAACAAAATACTCAATCAATACAAACTTTTCGAAAACTTGAGATTGACCTTAAAGCTCGAAGAAGAAAAGAAAATGACTCATCAAGAATGGAGACACACTAGGACGGAGTATAAAGCCTTCATTTTAAGGATCATGTGAACTTACAGATATCATAAATCTTCAACGTCTCATAATTTTTCATCATTCTATCGGTGTGCATTAAAAGAGTGTACAAATCCATTAAACTCTTATATTTTCAAGGATCAAAACGCACTAAAAGAGGCTATACATATTTTAGGACTCTCATCATTTTAATGATGCATTGGAGAAGTTTAAAATATCTTCAAATATTGTCACTTTGTGATTGAGAGGAATTGAAATTGAGAGGAATTGAAATTGAACATTTAAGTCTGTTTCATTAACCTAGCCAATATGTTTCATTAACCTAGCCAATAGGTTGAGATAAAAAAAATATCTTCCATCGACTTTTAGTTTTGGATGAAAAACTCGATCAAGTTTCAAATCCGGCGTCTCAAATTTTTTTTTTCCCAAACATTTGTACCAATTAAAATGCTCATAAGAAAAGTGAGAATGGAAGAAAACCTAAAACTGGAAGGTGAAATAAATATTTGTAGAGACAAATAGACAATCCATACAATCAGAAAATGGATCTTTATACGCCT
>ML780872.1:229609-271788 GCA_009831015.1 Picea engelmannii | reverse complement strand
CAGATTCAACCATCTATCTACGACATCTGCATCTATTTGGCCGTCAAATATGGGAATGTCAAAGTTTACTTGTACCTTAAAAGGAGTGGCACCTCCAGAGTGGCTGTTGGATGTCGATGCACCACCAGTCGGAATCCGTTGAAGAATCTGGGCAAAGTTGTCCATCATCGCATTCCTTTGTTTCTCGAGGGCCTCCTCGAGCAACATTTTGATAGGATCTCCTGCTCCCTCATGTTTCTTTTCGTCCCCCATGGGCGGTCGTCGGGGTTTGCGAGGCTGATCTTGCAAAGGTTCAACCAGATCGATCCCCAACTCCTTATACCCCGATCTCGTTGGGGACATGCAAAGAAGGATCGAGAATGAGAAGACCGCTCTGATACCACTGATCCGGATTTATGTAGGAACACAATGAAATACAGAAACACACATACACACAGAGATGCAGCAGAAATAAGACTTCATTTCATTAATAACAAATGACTGAAATATGCTTATAGACAGAATGGAAATAAACTAGCTAGGGCGCTGGTAGCTTATCTCTGAGAATAGATGTGGCCGCTACTCGCATCCATGAGAAGATGATTACAATGAGGCTCTGAAGGCCCTTTTACAATAAACGGGAATGCCAAAAGTCCTAGACATCCAAAAACCTGACCCTGGGAGATGAAGCGCCAAAAGTCATGTGGGCCCCGTCTGGGTAAGTTGGTACATCAACTTCCCGGGGTCGTAACTTTTGCATACGATCTCCATTTTAGGCGTATGATAGCCCATTGGAAAGATCTATCTGAGGACTACAAAATTTTCCACAAAATTTCAAAACGGCTCCAGAAGTTCAAGACCCGAAAAACTGCTAAAAATAGTAAACTGTGCGAAAACTACAAAACTGAAAGAAGCAATGGTGGGGGTCCAAGTGGAATAGGTGGGTGGCCACCAATATCCACCTGGATCAAGAGACTTCTAGATATAACACTAGATTTATTCTTCGGTTTCTAGTGTGCAACAACTCTACCCACTATAACTTCGGTACCACAGTATCTCCAAAAGTGGAGTTCTTTTTCCAAACATTTCCAAGCAAGAAAATGGGCTTTAGTACCATCCTCGGGATAGGTACACCCCTAGCCTCCTCTGTTGAACAAATAATTGTCATTGATGTCAAAGGTAAGTATTCAAATATAAATATTCAAAGGAAAGATGACTTTAAGAAATACAAAGTGGAAGTGGAGTAGAAATGAAGTGACATGAAAGTGGATTAAGTGTGAAGTTACATGAAAGTGGATTAAATATGAAGTTATGTGAAAGTGGATTAAACATGAAGTTATGTGAAAGTGGATTAAAAAGTAAAAGTGAATTAAAGACTGAAAGTGGAGTAAAAATGCACATGGTTTTAAAACCCATGGTGGTATTTTTCTCATGGCATGTTGAAAAGTAAATTTAAAAAAAAGGGAAATCAATTATTTATTTAGTGAAGGTTGTGTCTTTTCAAATGTTCATGAATTTTCATGTATAGTTAAAGGTAAAGTATAAAATGAGAAGAGGATTGTGAGAAATATGGCGTGGGTGAAGAGACAAAATATAATATTTACATATGAGAAAATATTGAATATTATTTAAAAAGGAGAGAGTGGTGAAGTATGTGACGATCCAACTAATAGATTTTGTGAAAGCGGGAGGAGCAAGCCCCGAGAAGATTTGAAGAAAGAAAAAGGAAAAATTGTCGAGCTGATATGAAAAAAGCACAAGTAGCGAGCATAGAGCAGATCAGGTGAAATCAGAAGTAACGAGCGCAGAGCATATTTGGTGAAGACAAAAGAAAAAAAAGAACCAGTGAAGGAAATGCATATGAAGAGCTTGCAAACTTGTAAGCAGATTGGTGCTTATAAAACAAACAATTGTGGGGATTGGTGTCTCTAATAGGTCAGTGCCTACAAAAAACAGAGGGGATCAATGTCTCCAGTAGGTCAGTGCCTACAAACAACAGAGGGGATCAATGTCTCTAGTAGGTTTGTTTCTACAAATGTTTGTAAGAGTAGGTTGGTGCCTACAGATTTATAAAAAATAACCTTTTGTGGTTTCTCTCAAAAGGGTTTCCATGTAAAATATTGTGTCTTCTGGTTTTTAAATTTATGTGATTGCTTCATTATGGTTTATGAATGTTAAAAAAATTATAGACTTATATTGATTCACCCCACCTCTTAGTATAAGTGTGTGCTCAACAATTGGTATCAGATTTGGTTCCTTCGGAAATAGTCTAGCCATCAAAAGATAGATATCGGGAGAAAACATGTTCGATCAAGAAGGTTTATCTTCAAACAAGGCTCTGTTGTTTGACGAAACAAACTATGCCTTATGGAGTATAAGGATGTGAACATATCTAATGGACCTTGTTTTGATATTTGACAGTCGATCATGGTTGGTTATACATCCCCAACAACTAACATATACGACCAGGAAAAAGGCTAGTGAAAATGATGCGAAAGCCATGAACGCCATATTGTGCGGTCTGCTAGAATCAAAGTTTGTCAAAGTAATGCATTGCAAATCAGTGAAAGAAATTTGGGACAAACTTCAAAACATCCATGAAGTCGATGACAAGGTCAAGAAGGCTAAGCACCAAACTCATAGAAGACACTTCAAGAGTTTGAAGATTAAAGATGAAGAAAATGTTACAACCTATCTCCTCCATGTGGACAAAATTTTCAACACCATCAAAGGACTTGGTGAAATAGTTCTAGAACCAATGATTGTGCAAAAGGTGTTGAGGTCTCTCCCCTTATGTTTTGATGCCAAACTTTCTTCGATTGAGGAAATAAAGGACCTTAATAAATTAACCATGAATGAATTTCATAAGATCCTCACTACATATGAAATGAGGACTAAAAAGGAAAAACCATCAAAGAAAGAATCAACTCTCAAAGCCTCCAAGAAGATGAAGAACAAAGAACACAAATCAAGGGATTTTTCCAGTTATGAATCAGATGTAGAGGAAGCAAATTTTGTGAGAAAACTCAATAATGGATTTGACAAATACAAAGGTAAGTTTCTCTTTAAATGCTTTAATTGTGGAAAATTAGGACATTTTGTTCCTAAGTGTCCATATGCGAAAAATGAAAGCATTGATAAGGAAGAAGACTATAACATAAAGAAAAAACATCATCAACACAAAAATATTCATAAACAAGACAAGCATGAAAATAAGAACTCTTATAAGCAAAAGAAGGGCCTGTACTCAAAAGGGGTCAGTGACTCGTCTGAAGAAAATAATTCCGGTAGTGATAGAGAAGAAACTCTCTTTATGGCAATCAAAACAAATATTGATGAAGAAAAAGAAATGATGGATCCAGAAGAAGAGGAAAACACCAAAACACATGGAAAAGTGGATCTTGAATAAGAACCCATGTGTGCCTTAAGAGAAATAAAGAAGCCGAGGAAAAATAATTTGAAACAAAAAGAACACCTGCAGAAATATGAATAATAGGATCGTGATTCAAAAGCCAAAATGTCACAAAGCCTTGAAGAATAAAAAAATATTATCATAATCCTAAAAGTTCAATTACAAGAGACAAGAAGGATAAAAGAAGTGGCGAGAATTCAACTGAAGGAAAATGAAGAAAATAGTGAGTAGCTAGAAGCTGAACTCGTTTCCTTAAGAAAGGATTTCGAAAAGTCAACTGCTCAGTTGAACAAAAGCTTGAAGTTTGAAAAGGGTGCCAAAATATTAGATCATATCATCAATTTTCAAAAGTCACCATTTATTAAGATGGGTCTTAGTTATGATACGAGTCAAATAACCACCAAAGAGGATCCAAAAGTTTTTGGGCCATCAAAGAAAGTAAATGAAGAAAAATATAAAAAACTTTGTTGATGTACTCAAAAGTTCCATTAGTGATGAAGACAACAAGAAGAAATAAAATAAATGGTAAAGTATAAAAGGAGAAGAGGATTGTGAGAAATATGGTGTGGGTGAAGAGCGGAAGTTTTATATTTACATATGGGAAAATATTGAATATTATTTAAAAGAGAGAGAGTGATGAATTATGTGACGATTCAACTAATAGATCTTGTGAAAGAAGAAGGAGTGAGTGTAGAGAAGATATGACGAAAGAAAAAGGAGTGAGTGCTGAGATGATCTGGCGAAAGAAAAAGTAGCAAGCATAGAGAAGATTATTCAAAAGGAAAAGTAACGAGCACATAGCAGATTTGGTGAAGACATAAGTAGCAAACAGACTAGTGAAGGAAATGCATATGAAGAACTTGTAAGTAGGTTGGTGCCTACAAAACAAACAATTGTGAGGATTGTTGTCTCCAGTAGGTCAGTGCCTACAAACAACATAGGGAATCAATGTCTCCGGTAGGTCGGTGCCTACACAAAGTAGAGGAGATCAATGTCTCCAGTAGGTCAGTTCCTACAAACATCAGAGGGGATCAATGTCTTTGACACGTTGGTGCCTACAAATATTTGTAATAGTAGGTTGGTGCCTACAAATTTATAAAAAGAAGTTTTTCTGGTTTTCTCCCAAAAGGGTTTCCACATAAAACATTGTGTCTTCTAGTTGTTACATTTATGTGATTGCTTCAATATGGATTATGAATGTTAAAAAAAAAAGATAGCCTTATACTGATTCATCCCCCCCCCTTCAGTATAAGTGTGTTCTCAACATCCCCTTTACCACTTAATTAATGTTATGAGTAGTCCTGGACTACTCTAATCACTGTCTCAACTTGGGTGACCCCTTTACCCTTCCTAATGCAAGGTAATTAAAAGACAAATAATGTTGAAAACAAGACTCCTAGCAACACTCTCTATTCATGCAAACATAACCAGAGCCTCATTGTATTTCCTAAATAGGGTTCTTCACTTAATCAACCTCCCAACCCCCAACAAAGAGTAATTAGGACCCATAAATAGAGCCAGGGTGAGATCAGGGTTAGAATTAAAATCACTTAGTTCAGACGAGAAAAACAAATTGTAGGTTAATCTAAGTCCCCTAAGGTCTTAAACACTAAATAATGTTAAGAAGAATATTTCAAATAATTAGTCCATTATTTCCCATTTCCATGCCTCACAAGCTGATAAGACGTTAGACTAGTTTGTCCTCATTGAGAAAAAGTGCCTCCTTAGAGTATGATTTCCTCCACAATATTAATATTCATTCGAGTTGCTCCCAACATCTAACCTAGGTCAATGTGGGTCACAACATCATGCTCTTGAAACTCAACATTTGTCAATAATCATGTTGAATGCAATGGTTAACACTCATATTAACTCTCTGAGAAATGAGACAATATAAAATACAATAAAGTATTTTAATTTCTTTATGGCAATATAATTTTATTTAATGATCTCAACTCTGTGTACACTACCATAGATCCACATTAACCTTGTTGTATTATGTATCTAGAGAAATAAAAACAAGTAATGACTCATGAAATGCAACATGCCATCATTTATCACCTCATCATTGGACCAATTGACCTTGAGGTCAAGTGTCTATGGAATATGCACCTTTACACTCTTTGTTATCATCTTATTTTCAAAGTTAGTTTTGTTCTCACAAAGATATCACCATCTCATCAGCGCATGAGTCGTTACCGGTAGATTGTGTACTACATGAGGTTAGTGGACAATCACCAATTGGAATGGTTGCTTTGTTTTTGCATGCAAAAATCTTCCTCGCTTGTTGAATTTGAAATTGGGTTTCTATCCTTTTCATCTTCCACATTACCATTCTGAACCTTTACTAAACTTTCTACCTTTTCTTGTATGCCTCTCGTTTCTTTGTCCCCGACCTTTCCATTGAAAACTACATACCATAATATTCCTTCTCTTGTGTCATTAGTCTTTACACACAAACACATAACCATATTTGATACGAAGCTTGTGAAATCCAAGACATTCACTAAATCAACAAATACTTCTAGGTAACTAAAAAAATGTTATAGAAAAATATACTTCAACACCACACCCAAATCATAGATTAGCACAAATATAGTACCTTGGCTCCATAATCATGCATTAGGTGCTTGTATTTTGCAACGTCTTTTTACAATGAAATCATTCACTTTTTAAAAACTACATCACCATCAACATATTTTAATGCTTGCTTTAATAGAAAGAGCATCTCCTAGACAAAAGTTGAACCAAAAGTGCCCACCATCAATTTTGTTTTACAAAACATTATCATAATATGAAAAATGATGAGAATAAATTCAATGAATATGCCCAAACACCACAATGCATTGTGCATTGTATAAAGGTACAGATATAGATCTCACATAGTGTCCATTACCATCCTTGCATTTTCCAACCGACAATCACAAATCACTCGCTCTTCACCTCCACGTCTACCTCTCCCTACACAATTCAATTTTATTTATTTATTTATATTTTTACTTCGTGAAATTGTAACATACCCAATGCCACTGGACCTCTAAAATTATTACACTTCAAAAATGCCATGGGACTTTAGGTTTTGGACAATCTGAAATTGTATAAATAGGTACGGTAATATAAGTTTGAGATAATTACACGACTCGGAAAATTTTCTAAAAGTTATCCACAATAACGTTTTAAAGTTTAAACAGACTAGTTTGATAATTCTCTAAATAATAATTCAAATAATTACTTCATAAAAACATTTTAAAGTTTAAACAATTTAGTTTAATAAAATTTTAAATAACAACTCAAATAATTACCTCATAATTTTTTAAAATATTGAAGGATTTACCTGCCGATTTTGAATGATTTTACATTGAAATTGGTTTGATTTTGAACGATTTTACATTGAATTTGGTTCAATTGATGTTAAATGCAATATCGGCTGGCTGTGTCAGTAAAGTTAGTTTTGTCTTAAAAATATTGAAGGATTTACCTGCCGATTTTGAATGATTTTACATTGAAATTGGTTTGATTTTGAACGATTTTACATTGAATTTGGTTCCAATATCGGCTGGCTGTGTCAGTAAAGTTAGTTTTGTCTTAAAATTTTTATTTAATATGCAACATCTGGTTGTGTCGATAAAGTTAGTTTTGTCTTAAAAATTTATTTAATATGCGGGTTTTCTTATGGATGGATTATACTCTTGTGGATAGTAGGTAGTGCAAATGATATTTAATTTGCCATGTGACATTATGTTTTGTCTAATCTTCAATATAATGTCGTGATACGTTTTTTTAAATGTGCTAATTTTGAATGAATTAAACAAGGGTTACATGGCAATGCAGTCCCTGCCAAGTTAGTTGGGAAATACATGTTGAACAATGAAACTTAATATAACTAAATGCACAAGTAATGAATATTTTTTGTCAAAAGATAATAATTGAGGATTGTTTGTTATTCAAAATGTATAATGAACCATAAGCTAAATGGAACTATAATATTCATAAATATAATAATAAATAATATATTAGATAATAAATATAATATAAATATAATAATGCATAATAATAAATACATAGTACAACTTTTTTATATTGAGATGTGGTGATTGGTGAAATTCATTGATTATGTAATTAATTATACATATTGAAAGACGTGAAGGGAGCAATAACACTTCAATTCTATCAACCAATTAGAAATGAGAAACACAGATATTTTTATTATATCCAAAAATATATATTTGTTTTCCTATGTTAAACATTACATTGCATACACAAATTTATGGTAAAAGGCAAATTAATGTCACATAAAAAACAAACTCATTGCTATAGTCTGGTTTGATCAAGGGTAATGCACCAGTCTGGTGATGATCCCAAGGCAAGTGTGCATTAGCTAGTGATGATCCCAATGTTGCATGGTGACAAAACCAATGCATCATCTAAACTCAACTCAACTAGTCAAACTAAAGTGTCAACTGAAGGAGAATATTCTCCAGGTGGAATATTCTCCAAGTGAAATATTCTCCCCTAAAATATATGAGACTAGATAATGACTAATTATGATTAATAAACAAGGAAAAACCTTAGGAAAAATAACTCCTAGGTGTATGTGAAGTAAATCCAACACCATGATCTCTGGTTTTCCTCTCATATGTGGTGCACAAGATATCCTCAATATTCCCTGTGGCATGAAGATCCTCTACCTCTTCCTCATCGTTGTCCAAGCCCTCTCACTCGGCTACTTCCCTCTTCTTACTATTCATATTACACTGGTAGGGTCATCTACTGTGCATCACACCTGCACTCCTTATGATTTCCATGGCCTATTCATCATCCATCATGATGGGGTCCATTGCCTCCTTCTTCTGGATACTCTTCAGAGCCTTCTCCATTACTTAGATCTTCCTTAGTGCTTCCCCCAACTCCCCTATGCGCATAGAGTGATCTAGTTGTATGATTTCATGGTCATCATGCCTTTATCATGTAATAGGATCTTGATCGGCATGTAAAGAAACCTAATGAACCTCCCTCTGGGTCCCCTTAAGAAATCCTGCTTTGCTATAGTATATGACTTCGTTGTATCTACTGCAAAATTAGTGATAAAATCCGCAGTAATGTTGTCTAACCAAAAATCCACTGCACACATGAATTTGTTATTAACCCTTTCCAACCACACGATATTTTCAACAGTCCACACTACTGGCCTAATCCAATTAGTCGGATGGGTATCTTTCAACCTCAATATCCACTCTTGTAATAAGTTTGGAAAATAATAGAAACATGCTTCATGTAAATCAGTAAACACATACCTCTATAGGTACTAGCGCGGTGTATACCTTGAACCCTTATTATCTTTCTGCGCGAACTCCAACTACTTTATCTCTAAACATCTTTCAATCTCTTACTTCATAGGATTCAATGGCTTGAACATCCCTTTCTACCACTACATCCTCTTCACCAAACCCCTTCTTGGCTCTCCTTCTGAGTTCTAGCTGGAAACGAAACCATTTGTTGGACGTATGGGCTAACCCAGGTTCTACCTTAGTTCCCCAACAAAACCCTTTTCACCATCGACCCTTATGGTAAACTAGAAGGCCACACCGCGCACAGAGTGCACAACATAGTCTCACCCAAGATGGTTTATCAGTGACTGTAGGATGCATGTGTCTGCATTCATGGAAGGGATTGGGGTTTTTCTTCTTACTTCTATTTCTATTTATCCATGCATTCTATCATACCATTCATTATAACTACTATTTTATTCATTATAATATTCATTCTACATACATATTTCTAGTGCGCGTTGTAATTTAAACCATTCATTCATCTAACCATTTAACCATAATTGCAGAAATAACAAAAACCATTCAAACACATTGCAACAAAGATTTTTTATCGTGGTTCACCCCCTAGGGGCTATGTCCACAAATATCTTCTTTTATTTCTTCTTCTTCATCAAAATGGTGTTGTGTGCATTACATCATAGAATAGTAGAGAGTAGTGAGGCAGACCAATGTCGCACCAAGCTCCACAACTTGCGACCTGAACCCCAGTTACATCAACTCCATCTGAGCTCCACAACTCTCAACGATACAAAAAACTCAAAACTCAAAAGGGACTCTCCAAAAGTAAGTTCTCTCCATGAAACAGGATATGTTCAAAAAGGATATTACAAAAGATGCCTCAATCTACCTAATACCTATTCTATTTATACTATAAAAATGGGTTAAAAAACCTTACAATATGACTCCAAAACCCTAACCCTAACATGGATAGGTTTTTCCACATCTGTGTCGGATTTTCACAAATTCTGTTGCGCGTGCTTTTTTTTCCAATGCGCACAGAGTGCACATCGCAGTCTCACCCGAGATGGTTTATGGGTGAATGTAGGATGCAAGTGTCTGTAGTCATGGAAGGGATTGGGGTTGTTCTTCTTACTTATATTTCTACTTGACCATACATTCTATCATACCATTCATCAGATCTATTATTTCATTCATTTATAATATTCATTCTACATACATATTTCTAGTGCGCGTTGTAATTTAAACCATTCATTCATCTAACCATTTAACCATAATTGCAGAAATAACATAAACCATTCAAACACATTGCAACAAATATTTTTTACCATGGTTCACCCCCTTGGGGCTACGTCCACAAAGATCTTTTTTTATTTCTACTTCTTCATCAAAATGGCATTGCACACATTACATCATATAATAGTAGAGAGTAGTGAGGTATATAAATGTCACACCAAGCTCCACAGCGTGTGACTTGACCTTTAGTTACATCAACTCCATCCGAGCTCCACATCTCTCAACCATACAAAATACTCAAAACTCAAAAGGCACTCTCCAAAAATAAGTTCTCTCCATGATACAAGATATGCTAAAAAAGGATATTACCAGAGATGCCTCAATCTACCTCATACCTCTTCTATTTATACTACAAAAATGGGTTTAAAACCCTTACAATATGACTCAAAAACCCTAACCCTAACATGGCTAAGTTTTTCCACATCTTCTTCGGATTTCCACAAATCCTTCTGCATGTGTTGATTTTCCTCGAAACATGGTATGCTCTCCTTCTTGGTCCCATCTACCTCATTTTCCAATATTTCTCTCAAAAAAATCTTGCTCCAACAATCACCAACTAAAGAAAATTTCATCTTAGGTGTCGGGGGATTTGGTTTGCCTCCTTCACCACCTAACCCTTCTCCACCTTCATCGGGAGGAGAATCCTCCGATGGAGAAAGTTCCTCTTTTGAAGATTCCCAAACTTCACACACCTCACAGACCTCAATCCAGATGAATAATCGAAATAACCTTGCCAGGCCTTGGCGCGATCAAGATGTTGTTGCAATACCAGGACGAAAACATCCTTTTCCAAATCATGCCGAAAAATGGTTACCTAAGTTTGACCTTGATTCCTAGTAGTTAGCTGAATATCACATAAAGCAATTTATGTTGGATGTTAAGATTATAAAGATAGAACATGAAGATGTCGTATGAAGACTCTCCCCTTACACCTTTGAGGGAAATTCCTCCACATGGTATTTTTCATAACAACCTCAAACTATAGTCTCTTGGGATATATTTAAACCATTTTTCTAGAAAAAATCAGAGATGAAAAACCCCCTGAGGTTTTGGTTATGAAATTATCTAGTATGAGGACGAATCAGAAGGAAACAATCAAAGACTTTAACCAGAGGTTTCTTACACTAAAAAATAAAATGCCTACAAAATCTATGCCTGCAGAAAACCCGATCATTGCATACTACGCTAAGGAACTACATCATACTACAACAATGTGGGTTAAGATATCTAAGAAGAACACTCTATCAGAGGCTTTTGAAGGAGCCATCCTCGTTGAAAAGGGTATGGTTAGTTTGAAGGACAATAGAAACCCTGAAACTGAGCAAGCCTGTTCCTCCAAGAAGAAGGTTGACATCCTTCCTAAACCTCCTTCAACTAAGAAAGATCAGGAACCCATTCGCTTGGAAAACTTGCAAAAAGCCTTTCAAAAGTTATCTAATCAGGTTTTTTACCTAAAAAGAGTTGCAGAGGAGGGATCCTCAAATAAATGACTTTATAGAACACCTTATAGAAGACCTCCTCAGAATATTCCTATCAAGCAAACTCCCCCTACTGAGGGTTTAAGCCTAGAAGGATTGCATAACGCTACACAAGCCTTATTAGCTGGAACTGAAACCACTTATGACGATATAGCTAAACAACAAAATGAAGCAGAAAATGAAGAGGAAGAAGCGTCGAATGATGAATATTCAAGCTCCCAACTATAGGAAATTTTTCAGATAGCATTTTCCAAGCAAATTATGAGACTATCCATGAAAATCAACTCCCTTATAATATGCGTAGTAAAGGTCAATCGAACAACCAAAATCAATATGCCCCTATCCCAAACAAGAATACAACATCCAACCAAAAAAGGCAGACAGAAATGCCAAAGAATTTTTCTGTCCCTGATTTAGACTACGATCCTATTGAGGATGTTAAGAAATTGAAGGCTAATATCTCGATCTATGAGATCCTTAAGTTCCCTTATATTCAACAGAAAATGTTGCGAAATTGAGCTGAGAATAACAATAAGAAAAATACTATTCCAAATAAAAATGTAGCAAACTTTGATAAATTAACTTCAGGAACACCAAATAAAAATCAATATCCCACAAACAATACTTCTACACAACGAATGAAGTCAAATGTACCACCCTTTCTTCTAACATTTGAAATTTATAATAGAAATGTACATAGTTTTATGGTGAACTCTAGGGGCTTCATCAAATGTGATGCCTCTGTCAGTTTTCGAGAAAATCAATGCTGAAATTAAACCATCAGATATCAAAAATATCCATCTTGATGGAACTAATGTTAAAGTGATTGGTGAACTTAAAGATGTTTTGATTATGATTTCATCTAATCTGAAAGTACATCAGATCATTGATATAATGGTAACTGATATTAATAAAGTGTATGGTATGTTTCTAAGAAGGGATTGGTCTCAACAACTTAACAATTATTTTGCTACAAATTAGTCTCACCTCTGGTTTCCTCTCAATGGCCAACCAAATAACATTAGGATCATCAAGGAACAATACTTGAAGTACATTGTGACAGATTTAAATGACCCAAATGAGCCTTTTCTTTCAAATGAGATTATATTTGAGAGTCAAGGCATACATACCTTCTTTGGGAATTTTGCAGCCGGAATATCCTTTGTTACAGACTCAAATAAACAATCTGAAATTTCAGTATGCACCCAAGTCATGGTGCCTAATCTTGTTGTACATATTGTAATTAATGTAGATAATTTTGTGGATAATGAGTTTTGGTCTTTGTACTTTGATGGGTCTAGATCATGTGAAGGAGCCCGTGTCGACTTTTTACTAATAGACCCTAAAGGTAACAAGACATTTATTTCTTGTAGATTATAATTTAACTGTAAAAATGATATAGCAGAGTATGAATCTCTTTTGTAGGGACTCAAAAATTCCATTGACCTTGATGTCAAAGCCTTGATCGTAATCAATGATTCTGATATCATGGTTAAGTAGGTAAGAAATGTCATTCACTGCGTATCTTCTCATCTTAAAAATTACCAGACTGAGGTATGGGATTTAATCTATAAGTTTCTCTCTTTCAATATAAGTTCTATTCCTAGGTCTAGCAATACAAAAGAAGACTTAATAGCTAATGCAACATCTAAATTGTTTCATTCTGAAGGTTTTTCCCTTAATTATTTTTCTGTTGAATTAATATTCAGATCGTCTATTCTTGACAATATCACTAATTGGCAGGTTTTTGGTGACAATCAACAGATTATCCACTTCCTTCATATGGAGGGCACCTTCCAAGATGCCATCATCGATTAAATTACTCATGATGAAAATATTCACGTTTTTTTTCAGTAATACCTGACTCATGCACAATCGAAATTTCATCTGAATTGGTAAACTCTATCCCCAAATCTGTGATCAGGTTAGAATTTTTTTATGATCTACATGACAAGTTCAAAGCGGGTTTTAAAAGTAAAACGAACAGTTCTTTAATGAAATACAAAGTCATTAATCTAGGAACTCATGATAAACCCCAAAACATCAATTTAGGTATTGGTTGCACCCAACAGGAAAATTCATCTTTTATTGAATTGTTCAAATAGTTTAAATATGTGTTTTCCTGGACTTATGAGGATTTAAAAACATTTGATCCCAATATAATACAACACATAATCCCCATGAAACCCCAGGCCCAACCTTTTCAACAGAAACTCAGAACAACACATCCTAACTTAAAACCCACAGTTAAAAAGGACTTGAACAAGCTATTAACCGCCAAAATTATTTTCCATGTATGTCATACAGAATGGGTATCAAATCTATTTTTGATAAGAAATAAAAATAGGTAAATTCGACTTTGTGTCAATTTTTTTTAACTTAAATCGAGCATATGATAAAGACAACTACCTTGCTCTTCCCATGGAACTAATTTTACAACAAGTATCTAGTTTTGAAATGTTGTCCTTATTTGATGGTTTCTTGGGGAATAACCAAGTCCTGATGTCCCCATCAAATCAACTCAAGACTACCTTTAGAACCCCATGGTGTACCTATGCCTACAAGAAGATGTTGTTTGGCTTGATAAATGCGGGGGCTACCATACAAAGGGATATGGACATTTGTTTCTAGGGCATTATAAACCATTCGGTTTTTTTATACTTAAATGATGTTACTGTATTTTCCAAAAATAAAATAGAGCATTTATCTCACCTGAGAAGAGTATTGGAATGATGTTGCAAATATGACATTTCCATCAATCCGAAAAAATCGATTTTCGTTGTTGATCAAGGAAAGTTGCTTGGCTTCATAGTATCTAAGAATGGTATTATGATAGATCCAGAAATATCACAAGCCATAACTAACTTGTCTCCACCCTCATCCAAAAAGGCTATGCAATCCTTTCTCGGGAAAATAAACTTTGTTAGACAATTCATCCCTATCTTTTTCGAGATTGAGAGACCTTTGCAAAACATGATCAAGAAGGATGTCAATTTTAAATGGGGTTAATAGGAAAAAAAAGTCCTTGTTGCTATTAGACAAGCCATATCAAAAGCCCCATCTTTGATGAGCCCTAATTTTACAAAAGACTTCACCCTTTACACTTTTTCCCCTGACATGTCGTATGCTATTGTGCTTACTCAAAAAACTGATGATAATAATAAAATTACTATTTCATTCATGAGTTATTCCTTTAAAGGAGAATAATTAATTTATCCAACAGTAGATCAACAAGATTTTTTTGTTTATAAAGAAGTAAAACATTTCAGACCTTACTTGCTGAAATCTAGAACCAAGGTCATCGTTCCTTATCGAGAAGTCAGAAACTTGTTAGTCCAAAGGGAGTTTGGCGAAAAAAGATCTCATTGGATGAAAACACTCCAGGAGTACGATCTTGAGATCAAACCAAACCAAATTGTTAAATATCAAGGGCTCTGCAAATTAGTGGCTGATTCTGTAAATAGACCTGATGATGATGATTATTTTTTATCAGATGAACAATTTCCTTATGAAAATGAAATTTCATGTGCACAATCTGTTCCAAATTCCTGGTATGTTGATATTAAATTTTATTTGATTCATGGAACTACTCTAGAACATATGGATCCTAGAAAAAGGAGAGCATTAAGACTTAAATCGACTCCTTTTCAACTTGTCAATAACATGTTCTTTAGAAAAAGAATTATGGAGTTTTATTACGCTATTTATAAAAAAGATGAATCTGAAAAAGTATTAACTGAGTTACATTATGGGCATGTAGGGGTCACTTTGGAGGAGACACCATTTCCCATAAGGTACGTAGGGTCGGATATTACTGGCCAACATTGTTTAAAGATGCCCATACCATCACTTGTAAATTTCAAATACGTCAAAAGGCAACATGTAGAGTGAAGAAAGTTGTTTTTCCTTTACAACTTGTCATAATTGATGTTCCATTTCAGAAGTGGGGTCTGGAAGTCATTGGGCCAATTAATCCCGCCACGTCCCTCCAACATAAATTCATCCTCACAACAACTGACTACTTCACCAGATGGGCAGAAGCTATACCTCTGCAAGTGGTCAACATCAATCAGGTGATAACATTCCTTGAAACTCATATTATTACCCATTTTGGTGTTTCAGAATCTTTAGTGTGTTAGCATCTTTATTTTTAAGGTAAGGTTGAAGGTTTGTTCTGAGTTTACAAAGTCATGCCTTGGCCTTGGGAATACCAAGGCATTCCTAATTGAGTCACAGTGTGTGTGTGTGTGTGTGTGTTTTGTTTCATGGGATGATTCAAAGTCCTTAGGTCATTGATAAAAAAAAAAGATAAGATGCATGTCAAAAAAGAGGCAAGTTATAAGTCCGAGTCAAATGATTTTGTGTGAATTTCATGATACATCATTACACATCATGAAAGCCATGAAAATTTTAAAGGTGTATAGGATTTCTATCACATGAAAGGGTTTGTAAAGTTCCTTGGTTTTTAGTTTGAAATAATTTCACAAGGTGAGAAGTTGTATGTCAAAGTCAAGACGTAAGTCTGGGAGGGAAAATCATTTCGAAGGGAATCAATGATCATCATCACATATGATGAAGTCAAAAAAAGGGTTATGATCACATTTCATGTAAATTGTACCTTGGCTATTGAAAACATGTGTACGTTGTGCAAACGCACTGCGCAAGTTACTTGAAGTAAGTTGGAAAGTCTTATCATCCAAAATGAGTACTTTCCCTTTAAAAAACTCTTCCTATCAACTCGTGCATGTATCTTTTCCACCTTTTTTCTATTTGCATGCATCCTCAACCCGTGAACCAGTGATTTTCTCTCGAGCAAGCTCCAAGAATCCTCTTCTACGCAAACCATTTTCCTTGCTACGTAAATCCTGTGCAAGCTCTCTCGCTACACAAACTCTGTTGCAGGTGCCCTCGGTACGCATCCCACGTTCATTTGTTTTGTTGTGTAAAAACCAGTAAAGCCCGTTTTGTCCATGCTATCATAGCTTCTCAAAATATTGCCTCTCATATAGTGAAATCTCCTTATGCTAAATTGAGAAAACCCTATCCCTGTTGATTTTTTGTGCAGGTTGTTTGTTGAGTTTTTTAGACCCCTCTGCCTTTAATAGTTTGAATTTTATCCTAAAAAAACCATAGAGCTATGACAACACAGGAGAAAAAGAAGTACATGGGAGATAACATGTTGAGGTATGAGCCACATAATATGACTCTAGTAAACTCAGACCCTGCATTCAGAGTGTCTTTTGAGCAGGCCAGTGTTATAGCCCTAAAATGATCTACCTATGCATAAATGGTATTGGCCTTTCTACTTGCATAATTTTCCAAATGACTGTTGATGAACTCTATTTAAAAAACTATTTTTTGGAGGATGTACATTCCTTGATGCAATATTGCCTGCATACATACGCATGCTTCATGCTAGACAACCCACGTACATACGCTAGCTGCAGACTAAACATTCTGCGTTTACCTCCAAAAGTTACAAAAAATAAAAATTTGCAAGGAATTCAACAAAGTTTTCCCAGCCAATTCACCTGTTGTAGGCCCTGCCCAAACCGAATAACTATCCTTTTTTCATATAAAAGGAGTTATTGGGGTCCCATTCCAACATCAAGCATTATAACAATGAAAATCTTCCCAAATCCCTTTTCCCTCATTGCCCAAGTATTTGCATCCCCTTCTGAGTTTTTTCCTCAACATTCCCTCTCTAGCCTTTTCTCCTAAACAATGCCTTCCCTTCCCTTGAAGTGATCAGATGACTATGAGAGAAAGAATTGGGATAGTGCACTTGGAGCAACATTAAGAGGAGCCCAAACTAGGTTCGCAGGAGCATCGACCTACAAAGGTTGCAATTTTCGATCTTTGCATTTGAATAAAATAATCTTTTTCTTGTCCCAAATGATATCTTTATGTTTTTCATTTGATTTATGCATAATGGTTTATATCTAACCCTAATATTGATGAGTGGAGATAGAATATTTGTAGCGTTGCTTGCCCAAGTGTTTTTGCAGGTCATCTTTGGGAGGAGACTTGCAGCCTGGGAGCTACAAATCTAGAGGTGGTCTACATCGAACGTTGGACTAAAGGTACTACTTCTGACCTACTTTCCTATCTCTTTCTGTTCATCTATTTAGAGTGTTTGGGGTACTTTAGGAATTAGATTGCCTTTTAAGGGATATTATAATTATGTCTATACTTTGAACCTAGTATATTAATAGGGGGATTTTCCCTGCTAACAAAATTGGCGTCTCCACTGAGGAATCTCTCTAGGGTTTTAGAGGGAGGTTTTTGGATTTTTATTGGCTTCTTTATTTCCTTTTGAGTTTTTATAAAGTTCACTGAGTCTTTTAAGGTACTCTGTTCACCTGAAAGGTGCCTACAAGTTTTCCCTACCCAGTCAGTCTTGCTAGTGTTTTTATTTTTTGAGAAATCCGAAAGGTGTATACGATCTGCTTTGGCTAAGCCTACGTACATACATAGTTTTCACATTAGACAACCCGCGTACATACGCAGGTTGTTGGTGCAACAACTCACATCTTTGTGTCTTGAAAGTTTTTTTTTTAAAGAGAGGTGTTTCTCTTTCCTAACAGAAGTTTAGGCTTCCCAGGGATTTCTTGGACCTTACAGATTCTTTGTTTTTGGCCTTAGCTTGGTTTAAAGATTCATCTTCAACTTGTTTTCTTTTCTTTATTTTGTTTTCCCTAGAGGTTTAGAGTGAAATTTCAAGTTTTATATCCTCCTTTGGTTTCTTTTTGAATTCCAGCATTTACGCATTTGGCTTAGGGTCTCTGTCAATCTTGGTTTCTATTTTCTCTTTTTTCCTGTTTCTAGCTTTGAAAAACAAAAAATAATTTTTACTTTAGTTTTTCTTGTTAAAGAAGTTCAAAAAATTCAAAAAGAATTTTTCTTGCATTTACTTTGGTAATGTAGCCTAGGTTGTTTGTTTGCAAAAGAAAAGAGTCCTAGTTTCAAAATTCTTTCTTGCTTTCCTGAAATATAAGTAGTTTTGCTTAGTCAAACAAATGCACTTTTTAGGAAACTTTCAATTATAAGATCTTGAAACGTTAATTTGAAAAGTTGAATTTTACAAAGAGTTTTACAAGCTTTGCTTTAATTTCAAAGTATCTTATTTTCTTTCAAGTTCTCTAAATTTTTCTTCATTTTTCATCTCTTCAAAACACCATTAGTTTCACGACCAAATCCTTTGTGTAAATCAAGCCTTAAAATTAACGCTTAACTTAAAATATATTAGACTTTTTGTTTGTAGAGTTTATCGACTAGTTTAGGATTTTAGGGCTTTGAAATAGGTGTGAAGAGGAAACTCTTCAAGGCCATTTAAAAAAAATAATTGATTCTGAAATAGGGAGTGTCTAAAGTCCAACTTCGTAAGTGTTATCCGAGACCCTCCTCTAACACAGGGGCTAAACACGAGGTTGCATGAGGAAAGGTAGAGGAGATAACCCCTCCAAAGCCGGACCAAATGTAGTGGGGATTGTATATTGAGGGTCTTTCTTGGGAACAATATTGATCGAATTTGCCTATGGAGCTTCGTGGACCTAAAATCCGTTCGAGATCCTCAGTTGTCTTCCAGACCAATTTCTTTCAGCACCCTTGAAGGGCTTTAGACTTGTTATCCTGCTCATTACGATAAGCTTGACCATCAACTGTACCCGCCTGGTGACTGACTGCAAGATGGTAACTTAGTTTCCTATATTTTACAAACTTTCATATGTGACTGCGGGGGTATATAGCGGTACCTAGGGAAGATGTCGAATCACGCTTCATAGAGTACACCCAGAGGGTTCTTCCGTGTTCGAGTTGCACTTGCACTGGTTAGTTTCTCTAGTGTCGATTAGCGCAACTGTCCTTCCCAACAGTTAGTAGACTACTTGATTTATCTTTAGGAACTTTTAGTGTGTTCTCTGTGTTCCACACTAGTTAGACCTTACTGTGTCGATTGATCATTTCACAAAGTGGAAGATAAAAAAAACTCCACTGATCACGAAGGCTTCAGGGCATGTCGTGGTTACTTTGGAGCCACCTCTGCCACTGTTGAGGCGAAGACTTGATCAAGAAGGATCATTCAAAGCGACTGAGCCCCAGGAAAATGTACCTAAGCCAAATCCGAGAGAAGACTTTCTATCCCCAGAGGAATCCATTATTTTTGACCTAGAGACCGAAGGTTTTAGGCCAACAAATCCTCCGATCACCGACTTATCGACACCACTTTTAATTCAGATATTCCCTCGAGGTGACTTCTCCTAAACGACAGTTCATTCAGTGAGCGATGATTGAAGCAAACACTACTACTTCGTTAGGGAGTCCTCGCACTCCCGTTACGATTGTCGCTGGAGGGGGAATTGTACCTCCTCCCCCACCTGTCAATAGAGGCCTTGAACAGCCGCCAAACTGGACAAGTGTTCGTCGGGGACATAATGGTTGTCTATACCACCTACTTGGACAAGGAAAACAAAAGTAGACCCATTATGCATGTTGATATGACAAACAAGGATGCCATGATGACAGTCACACTGACTGTTCCTCTACAACTTGTCCAGAAACATGCAGAAAAGATATTGCCGTGTAATGGGATATCCATTACAAATTTTAATATATTGCCAAAAACAGTATATGACCGTGGTGATTGCGATCGAATTATTTCGGTCAACGAAACAAGCATTGTGGAAAAAATTCCTCCTATTTGTTCAGAATACCGCTTCCTCCCGGACTCGACTATTAGGCAACTTGCACAAAGCACTGATATTTACCCAATGGGAATGATTGGGGCTGTTGTCACATTGGCCAGGAAATTTGGGTCACAACACATTCTCCATATAAAGGATGGAGAGTCGGACAACGACAAGGCAATGATACCGCTTTTCAGATTTAGTTTTGTTGTTTACTTTCACTTCTACATGTATGTCAAATAAGTTACACAAATATTTCACTGTTCCATGTTGCAGCTACAATTGTTCGATACGTATTCAGATTTGTTTTCGTCAATAGAACAACAATTGCATAAAGGGTAGATTCCACTTATGTTGTTCAAAAATATAACAAAAAAGAAGGATGCTAGAGAAACAATCTTTCGGACAACCCAGTCAACATTTGTAACAGAGTTGCGAGCAGATACAGTAAAGGATCTGGAGAAGCTAGCCAGATCTACAATTATTGTGCATATACATTTACAAAATCATCCTCACTTTGCTTATAGAAATTGCCTTCAACAAATTTCTGCTATTGTTAATTTTTTTGTTTTTGTTTTAAAGGGGAGGGTGGGATGAAGTTGTGTATTATATTGTTCAATGTATTAATTCCTTTGCTTGCATTCCCAGGTTGAAGGTATTTTAGTTGCGGCTAATGTGTCCTCGACCCCCTTTGAGCCTGTTTGTGAAAAATGCCATTCTACTGCCTCTGGCTTCACTTTGATAACTGATGATACGATTGATTATCTGCGATGTGGTGAAAAATGTCCATATATTTATGGACATTGCCTCAATGGTGTTATTCGAACCATGGGCAAGACAACTGTGCACTGTACGATCAGGCAACCACTGTTACAAAATGTGCTTCCTGAGTTGGCAGAGTTGTTGTATGAAACATATCTATAGAAAAAGGCAAGCAGTGTCTACATGCTGTGGTAGCTTCGGATACAAAGCAAATTCACCTTAAATGAGGACAATGCAATTTCGCATATTGGCTGAAAAGGGGATTTTTTTTTTTATATTAAACTTTGATAGGAAACAAAAATACTTCATGTCTCTCTGTAATATTTGTTCAACATCCAGATGGAAGTTTGTTTCAACAGAAAACAAATGCGGCGACGTCTTTTCTTTGTATATCAAATTGTTTGGTGCAAAGTTCGATGGGTTTTGCTCTATGGAAACTTCTGGGAACTTTCTTGTGGATTGTTTAAAGTATGGTTGGTTCTTGGTTATCTGCTTTGTCTGTCAATTTGTATACCCTGGAACTCCAATTGTTCTTTGGAGGACACCGAACAATATAATTGCTTTTTTTTTATCAAACTATTGTTCTGAAATAATTTGAGATCAACGAATATAAAGTGTCTGAACTACAACTGTCCTCGCATACAAACAAGAGGCTCTTAAAATACAAATTGGCCATTGTTTTCACATTTTTTCTTATTCGATGAAGTTAGTTAGATTAATATCATGGAATAATTTGAAATCAACGAATATTTAGTGTGTGGAATGCAATTGTGCTATCATATGAACAACAAGCCCTTAAAATTCAAATTGGTCCTTGATATGCTTGCGGTTATAGAATTTAAAAAATATATATATATATTCTTTCATTGATTCTTTTAAGAATAAGAAATTTAACATCCTTTAATAATTTAATGCACCAGCTCTGAAGTCCATCTGTCAATCTGTATATGGCGGATCTCTGAACGCTATTCGGAGGACAAGGAACAATGAAACTACAATGTTTCCCCAGGCAGCCCACAGGTTCCTTTGTCAATTTGTATATCGTGGAGTTGTGGGTAGATTTTATACAGCGCAGAACAATAAAGTCCCAATTTTCAGCCTGCGAGCCCGAACAAAAGAGGCCCATTTTTTAGCCTGCCAACCCCACAGCCCCCGATAAAAAGAAATTGTTAAATATGAAATACATACAGAATTGTTACGGGACAATAAAAGTGCAATGTTCAACGAACCAGCCCGAGTCCTCTTGTCAATTTGTATATGGCGGAAGTCTGGATACTATTTGTAGCAGAGGGAACAATGGAGACTCTATTTTCGGCCCGCCAGGCCGTAAACCCGCTATCTAAAAGCTTCCTAAAAGTGCAATGTTCAGGCAACCAACCCGAGTCCTCCTGTCAATTTGTATATCGCAGAAGCCTGGGTGGTATATGTAGGAGAGGGAACAATAGAGACTCTATTTTCAACCCACCAAGCTACCAACCTGCAATCCAAAAACTGCCCAAGTATGGAATGAGGAATCCACATATGCTGTATAAAATCTCATTCCATAGTTAATATAGAGACTATGTCCACAAGTCCGCTTGTCAATTTGTATATTGCGAAAGTGAAGATGTTATTTGTAGAACACTGAACAATAGATACTTAATTTTAAGCCCGCCAGGTCACGAATCCGCGATCCAAAAAGTGATCATGTATGGAATGAGGGATCCGCATATGTTCTAGAACAATGTGTTTGTACAGTGGGGAACAATAGAGGCCCAATTTCCAACTCGCCAACCTTAGAGCCCCGGATAGAAAAAAATCAATAATTATGAAATTGATATGGAATCGCTATGGGGCAATAAAAGTCCAATGTTCAATGAAGCAACCCGAGTCCACTTGTGAGTATGCAATGAGGGTTCCGCATACTTAATTTTCAGCCTGCCTAGATGCGAACCCACGATCCAAAAAATGCCCATCTATGGAATGAGGGATCCGCATATGTTCTAGAACAATACAAGTGCATTGTTCATCCAAGCAACCCACAACTCCTCCTGTCAATTTGTATGTCGCGGAAATCTGGGTGCTATTTGTAGGAGACGAAACAATAGACACTATTTTCGGTCGGCCAGGCTGTGAACCCATGATCCAAAAACTGCCTAAGTATGGAATGAGGAATCCGCATATGCTGTATAAAATCTCATTCCATACTTTATATAGAGGCTATGTCCACAAGCCGGCGTGTAAATTTGTATATCGCGGAAGTGTAGGTGCTATTTGTAGAACACAGAACAATAGATACTTAATTTTCAGCTCGCCAGGCCGCCAACCTGCAATCCAAAAAGTGCCCAAGTATGGAATGAGGACTCCGCATATGTTCTACAACAATACAAATGCAAAGTTTATCCAAGCAACCTGTAGGTCCGCATATGTTGTAGAACAATGTATTTGTAAAACACAGAACAATAGAGGCCCAATTTGTAGCTCTCCAGCCCGAGAGCCCCCGATAAAAAAAAACTGCTAACTATGAAATTGATACGGGATCGCAACGACACAATAAAAGTCCAATGTTCAACGAAGCAACGCGAGTCCACCTGTCAATTAGTATGAAATTAGTGATTCACATATGTTGTATAAAATCTCATTCCATACTTTATATACAGACTTTGTCCCCAGGTCCGCGTGTCAATCTGTATATCGCAGAAGTGTGGGTACTATTTGTAGGATACAAAATAGTAGATACTTAATTTTCAGCCCGCCAGGTCGCAAACCCGCGATCCAAAAAGTGCCCAAGTATGGAATGAGGGATTTGCATATCTTCTAGAACAATACAAATGCAATGTTCAGCCAAGCAGTCCGTAGCGACTTGTGTCAATTTATATGTCGTGGACAGCTCCAGAGCCCCCGATAAAAAAAAATCGCTAACTATGAAATTGATACGGGATCACAACGGGACAATAAAAGTCCAATGTTCAGTGAAGCAACCCGAGTCCACCTGTCAATTTGTATATTGCTGAAGTTTGGATGCTATTTTTAGGTGACAAAACAATAGACTATTTTTGGTGCGCCAGGACGCCAACGCATGCTCCAAAAACTGCCTAAGTATGAAATTAGTGATTCACATATGCTGTGTAAAATCTCATTCCATATTTTATATACAGATTATGTCCACAAATCCGCGTGTCAATTTGTATATCGTGGAAGTGTGGGTGCTATTTGTAGGATACAAAACAATAGATACTTAATTTTCAGCCCGCTCGCCTGCTCACCCGCGATCCAAAAAAGTGCCCAAGTATGGAATGAGGGATGCACATATGTTCTAGAACAAAAAAAATGCAATGTTCAGCCAAGAAGCCAGTGGTGACTCATGTCAATTTGTATGTCGCGGAAATCTCGGTGCTATTTGTAGGACAAGGAACAATAGAGACTCTTTTTTTAGACCTGCCATACTGCAAATTTGCGATCAAATAACTGCCTAAATATGGAAACAGGGATCCGCATATGCTCTATAAAATCTCATGTCGATACTTTATATAGAGACTCATCTCCGTAACTCCCGCTGTCAATTTGTATATCACAAAAATCTGGGTGCTATTTGTAGGAGACGGAACAATAGAGACTCTATTTTCGGCCTGCCAGGCCGCGAATCCAGTATCCAAAAACTGCATAAGTATGGAATGAGGAATCCACATATGCTGTATAAAATCTCATTCCATACTTTATATAGAGACTATGTCCAGAAAGCCGCTTGTAAATTTGTATATCGTGGAAGTGTAGGTGCTATTTGTAGGACACAGAGCAATAGATACTTAATTTTCAGCCCGCCAAGCCGCGAACCCACGATCCAAAAGGTGCCCAAGTATGGAATGAGGAATCCGCATATGTCTAAAACAATAAAAATACAATGTTCAACCAAGCAACCCATAGGTCCTCCTGTCAATTTGTATATCGCGAAAATGTGGTTGTTATTTGTAGTACAGGGAACAAAGAATCCGCATATGTTTTAGAACAGTACAAATGCAATGTTTAGCCAAACAACCCATAAGTCGTGCTGTCAATTTGTAAATCATGGAAATCTGCGTGCTATTTCTAGGACACAGAACAATATTCAGTATTTTTTCAGCCCGCCAGGCCACGAACCTGCGATAAAAAATGTGCCTAAGTATGGAATAAGCGATCCACATACGCTGTATAAAATCTCATGTCTATACTTTATATAGAAACTCATCTCTGCAACTCCTGGTATCAATTTGTATATTGCGGAACTGTGGGTGCTATTTGTAGGGCACAAAATAATAGATACTCAATTTTCATCCCGCCAGGCCGCGAACGCGCAAAACAAAAAGTGCCCAAGTATGGAATCACGGATTCGGATATGTTCTATACAATCTGATGTCCATACTTTATAAAAGTACATGTTTAACCAACCAACCCGCAATGTTGAACCAACCAACCCGCAACTCCGCCTATCATTTTGTATCTCTCGGAAGTGTAGGTGCTATTTGTAGGACACAGAACAATAGAGGCTCAATTTTCAGCCCGCCAGGTCGAGAACCCGTCCGCCAGGCAGAGAACCATCGGGCCTTCACGTCTCCTGGGTATATCTTCTTCTGTTTTTTTTTGTAACCCTCCTGACCACTTTCCATATGCAATAATTAAGCTTTAATGCTTGTAGCCATCCTGCAGCAACTGTTACAGTTGTCATTAATGTCTGGAATTTCGGAGAAGATTTGTCATTAATACGAATTAAACTAAGATTTGCGCACAAGCATGTTATCCTTTCCAAGTATTCATTTCAAAGGCGACGCAAAATTTTTTTTTTGTCCGCCGATGGGTTGGTGCTTTTAAGAAATTTCTGATTCTTAATGTCTTTTTGCCATCACCGCCACCTTCACACTTTTTTCTAATTGTGCAATTAGTGAGTTGTGATGGTCACAGCTCATTCCGCATGAACCCTAGAAATTGTCATTGATCAGTGAAAGGATCGAGGAGATATTCCATTGATACACATTAAACCAGAGTTTACGGAGGCTTATATTATCCCTCCCCAATTTTCATTTGAAACATCGTCTCGAGCAAACATAAATTCTTAATAAGTTGTGGTGGTAGTTCTCTCCACACACAGTCAACACATTGGGGCATAATGGCCACAGGTTCCACTATTCCAGGGCATATTCTTACTATTCATCTCTCTCCAGCCATGAGCAAAAAATGAGATGGTCCCTTGGTACACCGAGAGATATATTTCAAGCCAAAAAATTCAATGCCAACCTTGGCTACTCAGAGAACCTGCCCACTTGCAGTCATGCCTGTCACAGAAATTTATGCCATGAATTCCAAGCCATAAGAAGATGATCTGATGGACGATGATATGAAAATGGATGATGGCAATGCATAAAATATTCCCACTCCTGGGCCCAAATTGAAATCAACCATAACGAACAGACCTTCCCGTCTTGGTGATCGCAGTCACGACAACACCAAAAGGAGTTTCAGAAAAAAACGGACAGTGAACGCAGCAACCACTTTGCACCGCCAAAGTAGGAATTCCATAGTTCCAAATTAGTTCGTTCTGGGCGGAAGAGTTTGACTATAAAGAAATCATATCTTGATGCTTCCAGAGATATATTTCAAGCCAAAAAAATATTGTTTAACATTTTCAGGTATCAGGTGCAAAACGTTCGCTGCTGCAACACATTTTCCTACTAGTCATCTCCTTTTGCCCATAATGGACTAATTTGGGCCTCTGTAATTGCACGTGCAAGCTGTACTACTGAATTTTTTTCAACTATGAAGAGTCGGTTTCAACTAAGGGCTATTCCACTTGCCCTACAACCATTTTCGTCTTCTTCCTTAGGCAAAGCTTCTGAAAAATATCAATTTCAGCAGAGGATGATTAATCGAGGAGAAAACTCCAAGTATCTTGCATACTGTGAAACCCGTGCCTGTGTTTGTCGCAGATACCTTCAATGTTTTCAACCGAAGAACTAGATCCAATTTCTAAGCATAGATGTACAGTACTCAGTACTTTTCTTATTTTTTTTAAATGGATTTTCTATTATGAAATTTTGGCCTTGGACTCTTCATCTCTACCACTTTTTTGGGTTTCATGCATGTTCTAATTGGCATACTTCGGTGCTCTTGTACTTATTCGATCTTCTACTTACTAATACCAATGTAAAATGTTCCAGCAAAATCGTTCTTCTTGTTTCTAGAGATGCAATTATTAAGTTTTAATGCTAATTAGTACAAAACAAAGTTCACTACTTCAGTTGGTATGTTACAGTCACGGAATAATGTATCAAGAACATAATTGAACACGCACGTTGCAATAAAATGTAATCTTCAACAACGCATTTCCTGATAACTAGTAGATCATGATTTTGCAACAATGAGGCTTCTTTGAAACCAATTCGCACTTACGAAAAATGTCTTCCACCTTTCTATTTTCCCAATTCACGCGTTTCCAACCACCGCTTCCTCTTTCTTTAAATTGACCCTCTATTGTTCCCTGTCCCACAACTGCCACCCAGAGTTCTGCCATATAGAAATTGACGGGAGGACCCCGCTGGCTGCATCAACATTGCACCTCTACTTTTCCAAGACCTCCAAACAACATTCGTAGCTCTGTTATATACAAATTGAGAGATATACAAATTTGCAACCGTTCTTAGATCATGCCCTTTTTCATATTACGGTTGACCTATCATGCCCTTTTCATGATCTCTTCCGTCTTACACATTTTGCACTCAAAAATTCCGAAACATGAAATTTTACCCTTTTTCGTATTACGGTCCACCTATCATGCCCTTTTCCGTGATGGAAATTTTTTGCACTGAATTTTTTTGAGAAATACAATTTAACCACCGCTTCCTCGCATATTTACTGGAACTATTGTCAACCCATTTTGAAGCCCATCTATTTGCTTTCCATACTTCACCATTTGTTCAAATTTCTTTATGGAATCGTTCCTTTGCCGGGTTCAAGAAATATTTAGTTCGCAGTCGTTGTTTCCTGTGCCGACATCCTTTTGGAATTAGCAGTTGGCAATTATATATAAGATCTTATTTCTACACATGCAATTAGCAATTTCCCTATTCCATACTTAGCCATTTTTCCAAAATTCTGCAAATATACAAACCGGTCGCTGAACTCTCCCTTTATGATCTGTTTCTGACTATCCCCGTAACCCTTTTTTGAATCACGTCCAACCGCTTTTCAGAACTTGCCATTCTTTCCTTTCTCTTTATCGTCTCCCTCACCTTCACACTTCTCTACAATAGAAGAAAATATAAAGTTATATATATATATATATAGACATATCTTGTTTCTAAATATGGAATTACTGGCATTTAATTTTAACAGGCCATCATGCAGAAACCGTATATATTGTCATTGATGGGCAAAAGGGCCGAGGAAATCTTGTATTCATGCGCATTAAACCAAAATTTGCGAGGAGATTATATTGTCCCTTCCGAGTGTTCATTTGAAAATCATGAAATCCCTTTCACACCGCGTGGCCTTCGCACGTTCAAGAAACCTCCATTCCTTAATTGCTCTTCGCCGTACCCGCCACCTTCACATTTCTAAATATGCAATAAATAAACTTTACTCCTAACAGTTCATCATGCACCACCAATATCGATTGTCATTAATCAGCGAAAGGCTTAAGGAGCTTTCCCATTCATAAGCATTTAACCATGATTTAGCAAAAAAATACATTATTCACTGTGACTATTCATTTAAACCATCATCTGTAGCAAAGCAACCTTCTCATAAACCTATGGCATCAATTCCACACCAGTTCTGTGGAGATACAGTGAACATATTCGGCTGTCACGACCAAAACTTCCACTGGTCTAGGGCATTCTCTTATTACTCAACTTCTGCCATAGAGAACCAAGTAATTTGGACCTCTAGGATTTCTCATGCAGGCTGTGTCCCTGAGGTTTTTGACTGTAAGGAACTGGTCTCTTGGTGCGTCGATAAATTTATTGCAGAGAAAATAATTATTCCACTGCACAATCGCTCTTTTGTTTCTTTGTCACCTCAGGTCTTCTGGCAGATGCTGAAATTGCCCGAGCCAACATTGACGTTCAAAGGAGAAGATTGCAAACAGTTCCTAGCAAAGCATAATAACGGATTGGACCTCTTGCCCCCTTTTTTGGAAAACCTGGATCTAGTTCCTGAAGATATTACAAGCATGCAGGTTAGTTCATTTAAAAATCCTTTCCGCAAAATTGCCTGGTTGTTTACAAGAATAACGAGACAGGAATCCAAAGCTACTGTTTCCCGCATGGCTCTTTACATTTTGTATTTCACAGTCAACGAACAAGCCATTTTTTATTGGGGAAGGATAATTTCTTATGAAATCTCTTCCCAATTGTCAAGCTACAAAAGGGGAAAGAAATTTTATATGTCATCCTATTTAGTTTTTGTAATAGCACATTCCTGTCGATTTCCGCAACTATCTCTGTCCAAGAATGTCAACTGCGATTTCCACCCCGTAACATTCTGGTACCAGGCCTTGTGGAAGCAAAAGGCTTCCCACTGTTTTTATGAGGTTTTTAATGGCTTCCTGTCTGTTTTCAAACTTTTGTTGTTAGGATAAAATGCTCCCCGCTTATCTGAACAGAGAATTAATTTTTTGGATAAAAAGGGAACAGTCCAACATTTGGATAATTACATTGTCATAAGAATTTTTGGCTCCATGCAACAAACTGTTGTCCTTCCATGTCACATTACGGACATGATTTTTATTGCAGAAGTAGCACGTCAATACAACTACTGGTTCCATCTGTTCCAAAGGAAGAAAAAAAAACAGTTCATTCATATGCCTTGGAAAATAGGGGAGTTCGTGTTGAAAAACGTCAACAAATTTGACGATTTCGCGACACATTTTAGTATCTCCAACCTCAGATATGCTGAACACATAAAATGATTCGACCCCTATGATATTTTTAGACAACATTTACATTCACTTGGCCTCGGCAATTGTTTTGTAAATAAACACCTGCCCAAAAGCAGAGGCAGTCACGGGCTTGCCTCTGATGCCGACGATGTAGAGACAGTGCAAAGCTGCACCAAATTGTACATGCAATAGGGGAAATACCCCAGTGACAAGATTGTTCAATCCGCAAATACCACTCCAAAATGTACGACATCTTGGAGCATCGCTTGAACGACCCATCACAGCAACAAAGAAACCCATAATTCTTCAAACAAAGGAGGAGATAACGACCCTCCTTACTCTAAAATTGATAGTTCTCACAAGCTTCCAGTAGAGAAGAGAAAAAAAAATGTGGGGCAGGTAGAAGACCCGGAAATTCAGAGTGAGAACATAGAAATTGACACTGATCTGGATGCCATGTTGCCCTTCTTTGATTAGCCCGAGGACACCATCCACCATAGCCATCCAATGGACATATCTGTTACCCAAAATTTTGACGAAGATGAATCCTTCGTGTTTCAGAGCATTGTTTTTGATAGCGGGAACACAAAATTGATATTTCAGAAAAAAAAACTATTAAAAATATCAAAGGCAAATCTTGTTCAGAGGTTGACGTTGCCAACATGCAGCCGTCCCAAATCTGTCAACTTCACACCGCGACCGGAGAAGCACTTCATGACTCCATTGAACGCATCGAGACCCATAATGCCAGACTGAAGGACCGAGTCAAGGAATTGGAAGACGCTTTCTTTCCTATGCCATTTCTTGTCGATCCTTTGGCAATAGCCATGCCTGGCACCCCTGCACCCAATGTAAAAGAACCCTCTACCCTGCTCGCATCCTGTAAAGGATATGTGGAAAACAATATCACAAAAAGAATGGAACTGGTTACCGATGCCTGGAAAAGATAAAAAACCATCGCTTCCCTTGGAACCAGGGCACATAGCTTGCTCGAGCTTTTGCAAGACGAATTAAAAGATGAAGAAAATTTCTTCTTAAAAACGGTCATCCATTTTGGCAAGATTGTCAACAATATGACGGAAACAAAAAAAGAGAAGAAGATCTTCCATCCAAAAACCGGATCGGCCAATGGAATGGATGTTGGAAAGAAAAAGTAAACAATCTGTGTCTCATTGTTCAGTCGTGTGAACAAGTCATATCGAAGAAAGATAAATTATTCACAAAGCTGTCAAATATAGACTTAGCCGGGAAAACAAACGACTTCCAAGACCCCCTCTTAATCCCAAACTCCTTGCCCTTAACCAGAGAAGAGTTTGATAAACAGGTTGCTATGTTGAAGACCTTTTCTTTGGAAAAGTTTTACAACATCCTTCAATTTGATCAATCTCACGTCCATGACTGGCTAGTCAAATATGCAGTGCAGATTGAGGAAATTCATCAGGCTCTCTCTAATCTTTCTGTCAACTTCCAGGAATTTGAAAATGATCTTTTCAACATCAAGATCCGGAATGAGATCAATGTCGCCCCAATGAGAGCGTACATTGAAGAATGGGTCGAAAGGCAATTGAAACAGGCCGCCAACGAAAGACAACAGGCACTTGCCAACATTCCAGTAGTCGTGGAGAACGTCCTTGAAACTGCAGTCATCGCCGACATCAATGAAAGGGCAGCCATCTTTCTTTGTTTCTCAACCCAGTTATTCCGCTTTCTTAAATAAACATGTATAGGCAAACACTTATACCTTTCAATTTATTTTCTTTTGCAACTGTTGCACTCTATCTTCTTTCCACATTCCCGTTTCTTGTAAATATTTCTATAATGGTTCGCGGGAGCCCCAATCCCAGTCTACATGACAAACACATTGAAATTCCGGTTTTTATGTAACACACTTTGTTTTTTTTGTATATTTCAAAATTTGCAGTGGTATGTAACAAACTTCTATTTTCTGACAGATTTCAAATAAAAATGCATCTAAATTTTTATATCCTAAAGACTCTACTCTTATCTTTCAACACTCTCTATAACAAATGCATTTATTTTTTAATATGTTAGACTTTTATTCTTATCCTTCAGCAGTCTGTATGGCAAATGTTCACAAATACATTAAATTTTTTATATTTCTTATCTCCTATTAATTTTATGTTATCATATATTTTTATCTTTCACGAGTCCACATTGAAAATGCATTTAAATTTCCAAATTTAATCTTGCACTGTCAACAAATTTTTTACTTTCTTATATACTTTCAAAAAAAGAAATGTTTGCTATATACTTTCCAAAATTAAATGGTGCTCGGTGTGCCAACCGTCATTTACTTTTGCCCCATCTTCCAAAATATGCACCTTGCACACAACATTTCCCTCATGTACATTTTGCACCAAACACTTCGTTTCATTTACACTTAACCCCATTTTTCAAAATTTGTTTTCTAACCTTCTTAAGAGAGACTCAGCCTTATTATATATTTAAGTTGTTAATCATTTTGGAGTAAGTGAATTAAATGAATAATATTTGTTTTTTTTTATTTCTCTAAATTTTGATAAAAGTTATAGTTTCATTTACTTATAAAAATTTCAGAAAATATAGATGATTAAAATTTCAAAAAAGTCCATGATCAAAACATAACTTTACTTGGTTAAAAAAATAAAAATAAATGGATTTTTACACTTTTAATTCATTCCAATTATTTTGATCTCTCCAAATAACCCTTAATAATATACTTAAAACAATCAATAAATTTATCCAAATAACCTTTAAGATAAAACTTAAAAAAAAAATAACAAAACAAAATCAACATGACTTGGTTGATGACTTTACTGTGATCCATAAACTACTCAACAAAAAGTCAACTATTAACTTTGACTTGACTTTGTTGACGATTTTAAACAATAACAAATTCAATTGTTGACTTTGACTTTTCTGTGTATCATCGTGAATGCTTACAATGCACAATTGAATGATGTCAGAAATCACTACTCTTCTGGACAAGTCCCACTATAAAATATTGAAATTGCTTACCCTTACAATTGAATCACGTCAAAGTCAAAAATCACTACTCTGACACTCGCCGCCATTAAATATTAAAATTGCACAAGTGACACCATAAGATATTGAAATTGCAGAAGATCCAAAAAATTGTGAAGATACGCTGATTTTTGCAGTTGACTTTTAACCTCCAACTTGTTTCTAATTCTCATATACGTTATCCTGGCTTCTTTACAGACACATAACGCGTTGCTAACAATATATAGAATTATACATTGCACATGCATTGCGTTAGCCAGCCAAAGTATATCATGCAGATGAATCCCGAACTCTGCCCTCACGCTACACTCCAACCCAAACCCACTCCCAAAACTGCCACACAAACCCTGAGATCTCCACAACAGATATCATTCTCAGTCTTCACACAACAGATATCATCCTCCGCCTTTACATGTAGTTTAGACAAAATTTATATAATCAGCAAGATTTGTAAACAGTTTAAGAATATGTGTTTACTCTTAAGAGGTCATAAGTTCAAATCTAGAGAGAGTAGGGTATGTATACTTTCATAGATTTTACCAGTCAAGTCAAATCGCTGGATAGAGTCCCTTGTCCTATAAATAAGATCTCATACACCAATTAAATATCTGGCTTGGCCGTAACCTTAAAAATAGATTATTATTATTAATAATATGATATGTTATTATGTTATATTGGCAATCGATAACAGAGACAACATTTTGAGTAGGAGAACGCATTCAAAATTCAATCATGGAAGGTCATGCTTGAAAGTCAAGCCTGTCTTTGATGATAGGGTACACAGTATCCTGCTCATGTAATCTGGATTTATATACCAAGAAGCATCCACAGTATATTTATTTAAGCAGGGGCTTATTTTACTACAGCATTAATGCCTGACAAGCAGCTTAAAAATCAACTAATACATAAATTGCCTACATTGACAACAAAACAAGTGTGTAAATTGCTGATCAGATAAAACTAGCCTTGTTATCCTCATGATAACAGACTCTAACTGATATAAGAAAGAGAAAGGAAAAAAGATTGGTCAGGCATAAGAGCACATTCCATATCTACATTTATCCTTGTGACTGCAGGTGACGCCGCATCTCCCACAGTTTTTTCGATCGTAGGCGACGTTGTGGCATTTCCCGTTACAGCAAGCGTGTCCGAAGCTACAGGAATTGCCACAGGCCCCGCAGTTGTAGCGGTCTGTCAATACGTTCACACAGCGGTGTTTGCAGCAGAGTGACTTCACAGAGCCTGTACTGTACAGAGTCGCCTTCTGGCATATTCTGTTATTGTGGCTGCATTTCACGCTCTTGGATTTGTGTGCAAGAAACCGGCTTATTGCAACCTTCTGATCATTATTTCCCTCTGCCTGCGGCACCGTTGCAGCCAGTACTGCCAATAGCAGTACTGCAATTGCAATTGCACCGAGATTGGCCATTTTCTTTGAAGCAGGTTGGATGATTCGAGGTCGAGAATTAATGTATGAGATCTCTTAGCCTAGTGCAAACTATGATCAGGAGACTGAAATAGCTGAGCTTCCTCTCGTGGAAGAGGATCGTTCGAGTCTTGTTGAACTGGGAAGCGTGGGGGTGGGCATTTTATATGCACGGGGAAAGGTATATACGTCCTCTGGCAATGATTTGCCTGGATGCCAGCGAATTGCTTGGAGTTTACGTGGGATTTGTCAATAATTCGCTTCTGGGAATCTCCGCTTTCCTAATTTAATAAAACTTGCTCACAGTTGGTGAATTTTATGGGCAGGGGAGACGCATGACCAAGGCGGCTGCGGACTTTATCCTTCCTTTACTACATTAATACATCCCATCCAGACTGGCATGTACGGTATTCGTTGTGCTTTGTATCCCGATGACTAGAACAACCACTAAAGTCGCTGAGACAATTTAGGTCAAGTGGACGCTCATTCATTTTACTTATTTTAGTTATTGAGGAGAAAGGCCAGCCCTGATAAAAAATAAATCAACGTGTGAAATAAGTGCAAGAAAATAGATGATTGCGTTTAGCAAGTTTATTAATATGATTTTATTATATTTTAGAGATAACTAGCATAACCCCGACGCTGGGTAAAGGAAAGGTCGAAGTAAGTTTAAGTTGTTATGTTGTTTAAACATTTAGGAGATTTGGAGATTTGCTTGGATAACTTACTATAAGTACTAAGTTGTTATAGTTGTTGGAACAATCAACCTAGGAGTTGCATGGAGGATATTGGGGTCGGTGAAAGATATATGTTTATAAATTGCATTGTATTTACAAGTGGTCAATACACCTATATCTTACGGGGGTGAACGATAATCACACGACACCAACCCCACCTAGAATCACTGCAATGTCAGCAACCACTAACATGCAGCGACCAACATATGATATGATAAGTTTTGTCGTTGTGGTTACCCTATTTTTTCACTGGTCAAAATCACGATTGTATGGTTATGAAAGATTATATTTAAAATACCTCTACAAAAGCTTCAAAATTTTCAGTGATGAAATTGCCTGTAAATTGATTGTACAAAATTATATCTCATCTCTAAGCAAATTTCATAACCATACAATTTACAAGTCTACATAATTCACTTTTCTAAGCTTAATTCGTTGAACCCACCGTTGAGTGGAATGAAGTGTTTAAGGATGCTAACAACGTTTATTTAATTTTTAATTGTAGCAGGTATCTGATGCAGCTTTGCATACTGTAAACATCGAATGTTTCCTTATTCACCAAGACAACATATTGTCTTGTGTACAGGAACCTTCAAACACGTTTAGGCATGATGGCCAAGACGTAAGGAAGTTACAGAAATGCCACACGTTTTTAATATAATACCATTTGGCAATGCTCAAGTGCCAGCAACGTGAGAAGGCTTAGGAAGCTCAAATAGATAGAGAGCTTCTGGCCCTCCCCGTGTGAAGAAGGGTAACTAAAACCAAAGGACATCAACTTTTGTATAGACTTTGTTGTCTTTATAACCCCATAAGCACCAAAATGATCAACCATCTATTTCCTTGGCTCCAAGGCCAGGGGGTGGTGTGGATTCATAGAAGAGATAGAGGGAATATAATTGAAGAGATAAGTGTGTATAAGTTTTGGATTGTCCAAACCCAAAATGTTTAATGGCTTCATGTCTCCTCCAATGCAAGGAGTCGAGTTACATACCATTACGTCGTGAAGAGTGTGAGAAGATATTTGAGATTTCTCCCTTTACAAAATTTCAAATTTTCATATTAATCAACTTCAAATTTTCATATTAATCTTAGACATATACACAATTTCAAATTTTCATATTAATTTTATATATATACATAATGTTGATTGTATATAAATTTCTCAAATAAATTTGCACTTACAGATTTTCAATCCCTCATATGATTAAATTAGAAGACTTTATTTTCAAAAAAAACAAAAAGAGGAACAAGGGGTTAAGTCAACAAATTGAAATCATATTGACCATAAAAGGTTGGGATGAGTGGTAGCTCTGGTCATTCTGAAATATATCTTTGTTTTTCAGGTTAAGTCAAATAAATGTTTTGTTTGTACAATCAGGAATGTAAAGGAAGATCCTCCAGTGTCACGTGTTGCACATAAGCAAGCATGCATTTGGCAACAAATTATAAGATGAGGGAATGACATGGAGAAAATAGGGCATTGATTTCATCTACTTCATGGTGGATTTAGTTTATCCATTTGTATGTTTATGTCAAACCCAATGAAAGTATTTGAAGAGATTGGTAGGTTTTTATTCCCACGCTCATTGCAAGTATTCTTTCCTCTAAATCAATGTCCTCTTTCCTCTAAATCAATGTCTTCTTTCCTCTAGATCAATATATTCAACTTGGGGCATTCAAGTTGATACCCACTGTTATCGATTTTGTCATTATTTTTATAAAAAAAAATTGAAAAATATAATCCTATTAGTAATTTTGTCATTATTCAATGTTTTGAAATTTTAATCCCTTCCTTAAAGATAGAAATTTTTGTGTGTGCGTGTGTAGAAGGGTAATAAAGACATTATACTCTACATTGCAACACGATGATGAACATGACACATGCAACTCACGCGACAACAACATAACGACCTAAGAAGCACATCAAGCACCTGGAAGCAACATATGACAATCAACCGATGGAGAATAAGAATGACTACCCACCCGTCCTACCCTGCAATGGTTAGGACCTCCAAGACATATAACCAATGCTCAAGCCTAGGTTCCCATCGATTTTGACCATTTAAGGTCTCAGGGTTGGCGACTATTCTGAGGAACAAGGAGGTGTCTACATCCCACCCAACACAAGCAGACCAAAGACTAGAACCTCAAGGCACGCCAAAGAACTAACAACACTTGACAACACTCACCTGGAAGGTACCGACTCCGACCAAGTTATCATCCGCCGCTATCCAATAGGGCATGCCATGATCCCCTCATCAGGAATCATGTCATCCCCAGATGATAAACGCATCAATAACCTTGGCACAACACATCCTATCTAGACCAAGGACTCTAGATAACTCGACGTGCTAGGAGTCGAATACTGACAGGAAGGCTACACCCCGACCCCAAACAAACGATCGACGAGATGCGAGACGACGCCATTCAAGGGAAATGCAAGCTAAACACGACTACGCCAACAACCCGACCATACCTCTAGTCTAAGATAGTCATTGATGACAATTTTTTTTAATCAATGAATACCAATCTAAATTGGCAAGTCTAAAATTACAATAGGGTCATTAATGTACAATCAAATCTAACATTTAACACCATCAATTTAGCAAGTCTAAATTACAGACTAGTCATTAATATGCGATCTAATTTAACATAAATTACAAATCAATTTAGCAAGTCTAATTGAATAAATACTGAAACTATAAAAATAATTACAATCTAATTGGGCAATTTTAACTTAGCAATTAACATTATATAACAAAGTTATCAACATTAAGCAGAATGCTACAATTTGAACACTTATTAACAATTTAAATCACGACTAGACGTCTAGCTATATTAACTGTAATAAAATAACCAGCTGTCTCTTAACACTTAAGGAAACTGCAGAGTAAAGATAACGCCATTAAGGAGGGCTATTTCCATGCTGTCGATTAACTGTTCAAGGCAGGTACCTAAAATTCGGCAAGCAGACCGTTAACCTCGATGTAGGCCATTAAAGTAAGGCAACGTGAAAGTTGGGTGATCAATCAAAATGAAGGATAATCTTGACACTACTAACTACAGAAAAAGGTTAACCTCAACAATCGATATCCTTAGGTAATCGCTTCCAATTCAGGGTAATTTGTTCACAGTAAAAAAAGGGTTAATGAAATAAGATTGAGGGAAATTTGTTGAGTACTCTACTGGCAACCTAATCGAATGGTCAGCAATGGGTTAATCAACATGAAGGCCAATAAAAGGGGCTGAGATTCATTAAGCGGAGAATCGAAAATGTAAGTGATAGAGAGGTATGATACTTTATGTAATGCTACCAATACAATCAACAATTTGTTGCGCGAGCAATGCCGTCCAATCTCACCATAAGAGATGCTTACCCGACTGCCATGTAAAAAAAAAGGGGAAATTCATTGTTCACAGGAGGTAATTACCGATCAAGATAAGAAGAGAAAAAAAAGTTCACTCGGAGGGGTAGACTCGCCATAATTAAACACCTAGAAACTGAAAAAAATGTTATGGTAGACATAGAAACTAAAAAGTAGATAAGTTTGATTTATTGACTCAATCAATAAGGTTATGAGCTTGAACTATAGATTTAGTCAACTTTCATAAAGTTTTAAAAACCTCAACCTCAAACCTTGTTAAATTCCCAAAATTTTTGATCTGGCAGTTCAAAAAAAAGTTCTTACATAATTAAACACTAATTACAACTCAATTTGTTCAATTAAGATCTTGAATTATTATAACAATATTTTTACACACCAACAACATTTTTATACACCAAATTAAGACTCAATCTATTGCATTACTATCTTCAACTATTATAACACTGCTTTTATAGCCCATTAATGTTCTATATACCCAAACTTAACCATTGCCTGGAAGCTATGTATGGAAACCTTATTCCACTACTATTCAATAGGAAGTATTCATAGGTAGGATAAATCATAAAACTAATCATAAGAATTGATGTGCATTGAACCATACAAAAGCTTGCGCAATGCAATCATGCCACGTGGATTGGAATTACTACTGATATAGGTGGACAGAGATTCCGTCTAGAGGAAAACCATTAGTTACAGGTACTATTTGACAATAGTCACAACCTAGCATATATCCACATGAACACCAAATATATTAGGTGGCAATATATATTTATAGAAAGCTTAAAGTTCTTAATAGTTCCATATATATGTATATATATAATCTATCATCTCGACAGAACTGTCCTTCTGTACAATGATTTGAATAGTTAAAAGAAGAGCTCAATGTAGTGGAATGATTTGGGTAATTTTGACAGAACTGTCCTTCTGTACAATGATATGAATAGTTAAAAGAAGGAGAAAACCACACTCGTGACAGATACATGAATGTCATTCATTACTGCGTGCATTGAGAAACTTCGTAATACCAAGGAGCTCTGCACGCGGTTCACATCTCTGGGACCCATTGTGTTTTCCATGAGGCACATCAGTCAGATCTATTGAATATAAGGCGAAGTCCAAATGCCCTTCGCAATTTCAATCTTGAATTAATCTAGTTTTAAAACATTATATCAGAATAATTTATACTAGAACCAAACCGAAATGAATTTAAACATCACCCATCTATAACGAATTTATACAACAAGAAACTGGAATGGGTTCCCAATTCCCATCGCACAGTCAAATTTAGGTCAACTAATGATGAGTCTGTTGAGTTTAACACCACAAGGTGCTGGGTAAATATGCTACCCTAACTGTGAAAACGATCAGAAAAAGGCAAGGTAAAATTTCCAATTAAAAGTGATAAAACTCAGGATGCAATCGCCAGGGAGTACATGAAACCAGAGCTAAAATATCAAGAAAATAAATTAAAAACGCAGAATTCATTTCCAGAATTGGTGTGTTGGGACGCCGTGAATATATTCCATCAATACAATAGAATGAAGTTAAGTTGCAGGGAGGGATCACAACACATATTTGAGTTTCTAGCAATAAGAATAAAATGCAGAGTTACTAGGAAGACCAATGTAAAAAGACACAAAAACCACACAGTAAATCCGCTAAGAGATGTATCAACGTAGACTTAATTTGCCTGGAAATGAATGAAAAAACGTAGAGAGATTCAATCGCAGAAAGGCACAGGACAACAAACTGCCAAGGACAACAACAGAGGTAGACGACTGATAGGTTCGTCGTTCGCTTCATCATCCTCTCACAGAAAAGTAGGGCGTTGAGATCCATAGGTCTTTTAACGCTAAGGTGATGACCGTAGATCAGGCTCCTAGCCAACTGCTTAGGCGAGGACTGACTAGCTAAGGATGAAAGCTAAACAACCTCAAGGTCACAATCAACACCACAAGGCGGTCACGACATGCGGGAAACAAAGGTCATGGGAAATCAATCAACCAAACAATCAGCTAGGCTATAAAAATTTCAGTCATGAAACTAGACAACCAGTTTACCTACCCAATAAACAAGCAGATCCAAATCATAAATCCTACAACAATCTACCATTCAAATGAAGAAGCGTACCGTTTCCTGTTCGCCTGCTCCGAGTGTCGTCTACGCGCTCCGTGCAACTCCCACTCGTCGATCGTTGAGACTTCACCGATACCTCCTAGCCAATGCTAGGGGTACTCTTCTTCCCCCTTAGCCCCCCAAGCCGTAAAGGGGCCACACACACTATCCAAAGATATCGTCTAGCTCCCAGCTCGCCTCGCAAGGCCGAGCTACCACTCCTCACCGAGCTGGGTATCCCAACTCCCACAAGTAAATCAGTCAAGTAGATATTTCTGCAGTGTAACATTACGCAAATAGAAGATGTCCCTTCCTCCTTCTCCTTCCTTTATTTTATAGAGTTTCGAACCTCCCCTCATCCCTAAAATCTCATTTAATTAAAGTTTTTAAAATAAATTCATAAAAAAATTTCTCCATACAAGTGTCACCCATCCCCTTCATTCCTCCATTATTTAATTTCTTTAATTAACTAATCGTCTTATTTCCCTCACCCACCTAGAGTTACTCCTAGAATCACTCCTAGGTGTCCCCAAATTCCCTTACAGGTTTTAAAGACTTTCCCTATTATGAAATTGCTAAATCAGTTTAAAATTAGAAATCTCTTAAATGTAGATTCTTTACTAAGTTGACTTCCCTCTTTTTCCCTTAAGTTCCCCTTTTTCCCTTTTTACATTTTATTTCCACAGATTTTATTTTTTATGAATAAATTAAATTTCTTACTCCCTTCATGTTACAAGATTTAGCGAAGATAATAATAATTATTTAAGTTGTTTTATTATTATTATTATTATTATAGAAGACAAAATTTTACCACTAGCGTAATTTAGACTTAGGCCTTAAATTTCGAACTGGGTGACATTTAATTAGGGAAATTGTTTTTAAAAATTGCATAACATGTTATTTGTCTTAGGGCCTTCTAGGTTCATCCTTCTATCATCAACAACGCGACCTGCCCTTCAGGACGCACTAGATGCTCCAAGGGTGCCACTCGCCTCATCTATTCCTTTGCGTGACATGCTCTTCAGGACGCACTATGTGCTCCAAGGTTGCCACTCGCCTCGATAGGTTTCCTTTGCACGACGTGCCCTTCAAGACGCACTATGTGCTCCAAGGGTTCCACTCGCCTCGATAGGTTTCCTTTGTGCGATGTGCCCTTCAGGACGCACTACATGCTCTAAGGGTGCCAGTCGCCTCTTGACTGACTTGGTAGACATCAATAACCCCTGGAGTCAACACTCCACCAGGTGAACTTGTGGGAGACTAAGGGCCTCTAAGGAATAAGGCCCCCGCCTTATTGCGCGCCCCTTAGAATTATCGTGAGCGACTGTCGCAGTCTTCCCTCACAACATCGTGGGTCCTCTCGAACTAGGTAAACGTTAACCTATAGTTTGAGCCACGATGGGAGTGCTAGTAGGCTGTGGCAGGGCTGTTGTACACACCTCTCCCTCAACATCTCTGGTAGTCGTGCGTAGCCCCTTTACTCCATAAGTGTTGATATTGAGAGGGGGGTGAATCAGTATCCAGTACAATTTAAAAACCTTTTTAAACTTATACTTAAGCCATTCAATTATATCCAATGAGCAATGAACAATAGTATAAGAGTTACACCAATACACCACAATACACCATGCACAATATATGAGAAATAATCAATATTTTTTGTTCAAGGGAAGTAATGACTTCCAAAGGTAGCTACAGCTTC